>CM074725.1:245426272-245428772 GCA_037306005.1 Rhinophrynus dorsalis
GATAGATATAGTATAGATATGAAATAGATAGATAGATAGATAGATAGATAGATAGATAGATAGGTAGATAGATAGACAGAAGAAAGACAGATAGATAGATAGATAGATAGATAGATAGATAGATAGATAGGATAGATATAGTATAGATATGAAATATATAGATAGATAGATAGATAGATAGATAGATAGATAGATAGACAGAAGAAAGACAGATAGATAGATAGATAGATAGATAGATAGATAGATAGATAGATAGGATAATATAGTATAGATATGAGATATATATATAGATAGATAAATAGATATGCCTGAGACCTGTATGAAGGACACCTACCTAGGTAAGTTTATCTGCTAAAAAAATTAAGAGCTATTATTCCTACAGTATAATTCCCCTTTAAATGGGCGGGCTGGTCAGTTCAATTTACAGAGAACATTATCTGCAGACTGGCTATAATTTATGCTAAGTCTTCTTATTAACTATACCATATGATGACAATTCCCAGGAAGGGTCACTGGAGGGCAGAAAGCTAAATTGGTTCCAGGTAATGCAGATTGTCACAGGACTCTAATATCATTAATATACTGTAAGACATTAGTATACCCGGAGGCTGCCTGTCTGAGCACTTCAAATTACTATTTCCAAGAGTACCGAGGCTGATGTACTAAGTAGAAATGGAGTAATTCTGGAGTAAACCAATTACACAAAAGGGGACAAATAAAACCGACATATTAAGCTTTTAAACCCCTGAATGCTACAGATGTCTCCATTGTATTGTGATGCAACATGTTGTGACCTCTTTGGCATTCAAGAGGTTAATACATCGACCTCACTATTAATCCCTTGGATGCTAGAGAAGCATTGTTTGGATATATCTCTAGCATTCAAGAGGTTAATAGACTGTAAAGTACCTTAATATGAGGGGATTTATGTCTGTAATGGAAATTATAGTCTGAATTCAGTGCTATTTTTATAGCAGCAATAACTAACCTTTGAGTAGTAGAAAGACTCATGGAAGAGATGTACTAAGGTGCATTAAAGATGAGATAACTTATATAGTGATAAACTCTCTACAGTTCCTATGTTATTATATGGGAGAGCTTTAGTTATAGACTACAGGGGAGATGTACTAAGGTGTGATAAAGAGGAGATAACTTCTCCAGTGAGATAAACTCTCCAGTTCCTATGTTATTCTATGGGAGAGATTTAGTTATAGACTACAGGGGAGATGTACTAAGGTGTGATAAAGAGGAGATAACTTCTCCAGTGAGATAAACTCTCCAGTTCCTATGTTATTCTATGGGAGAGCTTTAGTTATAGACTACAGGGGAGATGTACTAAGGTGTGATAAAGAGGAGATAACTTCTCCAGTGAGATAAACTCTCCAGTTCCTGTGTTATTCTATGGGAGAGATTTAGTTATAGACTACAGGGGAGATGTACTAAGGTGTGATAAAGAGGAGATAACTTCTCCAGTGAGATAAACTCTCCAGTTCCTATGTTATTCTATGGGAGCACTTATAGACTACAGAGGAGATGTACTAAGGTGTGATAAACAGGAGATAACTTCTCCAGTGAGATAAACTCTCCAGTTCCTATGTTATTCAATGGGAGAGATTTAGTTATAGATTACAGGGGAGATGTACTAAGGCGTGATAAAGAGGAGATACCTTCTGCAGTGAGATAAAGTCTCCAGTTCCTATGTTATTCTATGGGAGAGATTTAGTTATAGACTACAGGGAGATGTACTAAGGTGTGATAAAGAGGATATAACTTCTCCAGTGTGATAAACTCTCAAGTTCCTATGTTATTCTATTGGAGTTCTTTAGTTATAGACTACAGGGGAGATGTACTAAGGTGTGATAAAGAGGAGATAACTTCTCCAGTATGATAAACTCTCCAGTTCCTATGTTATTCTACGGGAGAGCTTTAGTTATAGACTACAGGGAGATGTACTAAGGTGTGATAAAGAGGATATAACTTCTCCAGTGTGATAAACTCTTCAGTTCCTATGTTATTCTACGGGAGAGATTTAGTTATAGACTACAGGGGGAGATGTACTAAGGTATGATAAAGAGGAGATAACTTTTCCAGTGTGATAACCTTTCCAGTTCCTATGTTATTCTATGGGAGAGATTTAGTTATAGACTACAGGGGGAGATGTACTAATGTGTGATAAAGAGGAGATAACTTCTCCAGTGAGATAAACTCTCAAGTTCCTCTGTTATTCTATGGGAGACATTTAGTTATAGACTACAGGGGAGATGTACTAAGGTGTGATAAAGAGGAGATAACTTCTGCAGTGAGATAAGCTCTCCAGTTGCTGTGTTATTCTATGGGAGATCTTTAGTTATAGACCACAGGGGAGATGTACTAAGGTGTGATAAAGAGGAGATAACTTCTCTAGTGAGATAAACTCTCCAGTTCCTATTTAATTCTATGGGAGATATTTAGCTATAGACTACAGGGGGGAGATGTACTAAGGTGTGATAAAGAGGAGATA
>CM074725.1:245433772-245456272 GCA_037306005.1 Rhinophrynus dorsalis
TTATATCATACCTCCTCACATTATATCATACCTCCTCACATTACATCATACCTCCCCATATTATATCATACCTCCCCATATTATATCATACCTCCTCATATTATAATCATACCTCCTCACATTATATCATACCTCCCCTCATTATAATCATACCTCCCCACATTATATCATACCTCCTCATATTATATCATACCTCCCCACATTATATCATACCTCCCCACATTATATCATACCTCCTCATATTATATCATACCTCCTCACATTATATCATACCTCCCCACATTATATCATACCTCCCCATATTATATCATACCTCCTCACATTATAATCATACTTCCTCACATTATATCATACCTCCTCATATTATATCATACCTCCCCATATTATATCATACCTCCTCATATTATAATCATACCTCCTCACATTATATCATACCTCCCCTCATTATAATCATACCTCCCCACATTATATCATACCTCCTCATATTATATCATACCTCCCCACATTATATCATACCTCCCCAAATTATATCATACCTCCTCATATTATATCATACCTCCTCACATTATATCATACCTCCCCACATTATATCATACCTCCCCATATTATATCATACCTCCTCACATTATAATCATACCTCCTCACATTATATCATACCTCCTCATATTATATCATACCTCCCCATATTATATCATACCTCCTCATATTATAATCATACCTCCTCACATTATATCATACCTCCCCTCATTATAATCATACCTCCCCACATTATATCATACCTCCTCATATTATATCATACCTCCCCACATTATATCATACCTCCCCATATTATATCATACCTCCTCATATTATATCATACCTTCTCACATTATATCATACCTCCTCATATTATATCATACCTCCCCTCATTATAATCATACCTCCCCACATTATATCATACCGCCTCATATTATATCATACTTCCCCTCATTATAATCATACCTCCTCACATTGTATCATACCTCCCCACATTGTATCATACCTCCCCTCATTATATCATACCTCCCCACATTATATCATACCTCCCCATATTATATCATACCTCCCCACATTATATCATACCTCCTCATATTATATCATACCTCCCCACATTATATCATACCTCCCCACATTATATCATACCTCCCCATATTATATCATACCTCCTCACATTATATCATACCTCCCCATATTATATCATACCTCCCCATATTATATCATACCTCCTCATATTATATCATACCTCCCCATATTATATCATACCTCCCCATATTATATCATACCTCCTCACATTATATCATACCTCCCCATATTATATCATACCTCCCCACATTATATCATACCTCCCCATGTTATATCATACCTCCTCATATTATATCATACCTCCTCACATTATATCATACCTCCTCACATTATATCATACCTCCCCACGTTATATCATACCTCCTCACATTATATCATACCTCCCCATATTATATCATACCTCCTCACATTATAATCATACCTCCCCATATTATATCATACTCTCCATATTATATCATACCTCCTCACATTATATCATACTTCCCCTCATTATAATCATACCTCCCGACATTGTATCATACCTCCCCACATTATATCATACCTCCCCATATTATATCATACCTCCCCACATTATATCATACCTCCCCATATTATATCATACCTCCCCATATTATATCATACCTCCCCATATTATATCATACCTCCTCACATTATAATCATACCTCCCCATATTATATCATACTCTCCATATTATATCATACCTCCTCACATTATATCATACCTCCCCATATTATATCATACCTCCCCATATTATATCATACCTCCCCACATTATATCATACCTCCCCATATTATATCATACCTCCTCATATTATATCATACCTCCTCACATTATATCATACCTCCTCATATTATATCATACCTCCCCTCATTATAATCATACCTCCCCACATTATATCATACCGCCTCATATTATATCATACTTCCCCTCATTATAATCATACCTCCTCACATTGTATCATACCTCCCCATATTATATCATACCTCCTCATATTATATCATACCTCCTCACATTATATCATACCTCCTCACATTATAATCATACCTCCTCACATTATATCATACCTCCCCTCATTATAATCATACCTCCCCACATTATATTATACCTCCCCATATTATATCATACCTCCTCACATTATATCATACCTCCTAATATTATATCATACCTCCCCACATTGTATCATACCTCCCCATATTATATCATACCTCCCCACATTATATCATACCTCCTCATATTATATCATACCTCCCCACATTATATCATACCTCCCCATATTATATCATACCTCCCCACATTATATTATACCTCCTCATATTATATGATACCTCCTCAAATTATAATCATACCTCCCCGCATTATATCATACCTCCTCACATTATATCATACCTCCCCACATTATATCATACCTCCCCACATTTCATACCTACCCACATTATATCATACCTCCTCACATAATATATCATACCTCCCCATATTATATCATACCTCCCCACATTTCATACTTTACCTCCCCACATTATATCATACCTCCCCATATTATATCATACCTCCCCACATTATATCATACCTCCCCATATTATATCATACCTCCCCATATTATATCATAACTCCCCACATTATATCATACTTCCCCATATTATATCATACCTCTCTATATTATATCATACCTCCCCACATTTCATACCTACCCACATTATATCATACCTCCCCACATTATATCATATCTCCCCATATTAAATCATACCTCCCCACATTATATCATACCTCCCCATATTATATCATACCTCCCAATATTATATCATACCTCCTCACATTATATCATACCTCCCCATATTATATCATACCTCCTCACATTATATCATACCTCCCCATATTATATCATACCTCCCTATATTATATCATACATCCCTATATTATATCATACCTCCCCATATTATATCATACCTCCCCACATTATATCATATCTACCCACATTTCATACCTACCCACATTTTATCATACCTCCCCACATTATATCATACCTCCCCACATTTCATACCTACCCACATTATATCATACCTCCTCACATTTCATACCTCCCCACAATATATCATACCTCCCAATATTTCATACCTCCCCACGTTTCATACCTCCTCACATTTCATACCTCTCCACATTATTTCATACCTCCCCACATGTCATACCACCCCACTTTATATCATACCTCACCACAGGATCAAGGCCTCAGCAAGTTTCCAACAACTTCGGTCTTGTGAGACCAACAATCTTGGTTATTTCATCTACTCATCTCATTTTGGGCTTCTTCTGGGGTGTTTAGTATTGAGTGGAATCCATTCCAAAATTTGTTTGGTCCATCTACCATCAGGTGTTCTTGTTATGTGGTATGCCCATTTCTATTTCAGGTGCTTCACTCTTTCAGTGATGTCATAGACCTTTGTTTGCTGACTAATCCATGCACACATTTCTGGGCTCTTTTTGTTGTATTTTGAATTCGACTTTCCATACTTCTCTGTGTAACCTTACGTTTTTGTCTTGCTTTGTATGGCTTTGGCATTCAGTCTCCATGTTTCACAGCCATACGTAAGGACTGAGAGGACACATAGATAAAAAAAACTTTGTCTTAAAGATGGTACTACTAAGTTTTACCAATGCTTGCCATCACAATTATATTCGTTATTCAATTTCCATCATGGTGTTTCCATCTGTTATTTCCTGTCCAAAAGTACACATACTTTCTCAGAAGCAGGCTGGTTATGTATTAGATTGTATCTTTTTATGACTTTCTTCCACAGATGTTGTTTAAATCACAACCGTTTAGGCTCTCCTCTTGTGCATATTTCTTTTGTGTTGTTTCCAGTGATTCTGACGGATGACCTGTTTGGAGAGATTGAGCATTTGATATCCAAAGATCTGTGTGGGAGCAGTGTCAATAACCCCTACAAGTTGTATCCATTACTTCTTCACTCTAGCAGCCATTTTAGAATGTGAGTAATATTCCTTTGATTCGTTGACACCAGCAATCATAGTCCAAATATACTACAATATGATATTCTCCCTCTTGTCTTTTCATTGTGTCCTAGCTCTTGTCCACCTACTGTGATTTTCCCTCGTATGGTAAATTCTATAGACATGCTTTGTGATTTTGTTGATATTCATCTTCAGACCCAATTTTTTGCTTTCCTCTTGTAGTTTTTCAGTGCATTCTTGCAGTTCTTCAAGACTATTGTCAAAGAGTATGATATTGTCTACAAAACGTAAGTGATGTCAGTATTCTCCATTTATCTTAAGTCCTTTTTTGTCCCAATTTAGCTTGCTATAACCCCACCTACTTTAAAGTCTGTTCAGCTTACTCCCACCCTCATTCTGCCCACTTCACCACCCATTTCATGGCAAACTACTCCTTTCAACCACCCATCTATACCCACCTATTTAAGCCCCATGCACACTATCATATGAGACTTCCATCTTCAGCTCTACAGTGATTCTCCAGGAACACGGGACAAGGAGGGTATCAAGTATGCTTCAGAAAAATGTAGACAAAACAAAAAGGGAGAAAACAAGGTGGGACCACCCTTGTACGGGTCACACACAGAATAGTAGAACCATCAATCACCCTTAAAAGTTTCTACTCACAAGGAAAAATGCTGAAAGTTTACATATGTAAATTTCAGCCAAAATGGTTCTGGGATCTTTAAACTTCCTTAGATGCAGCAAACAGGTGGTTCCAAAGTCATCGCTGTGTTGTTCCTCTAAACTCGCTCTCCTCAATGGAAGATAACATGCAGACAGAAGAAACGGAAAGAACCCAATAGTATGATACAGCATTCCTCACATAGTTAAACCAGAAACAAGAGACTAGTCCCACAGGGTGGGAAGGAGGAGAAGTGGGAGGAACGAGTTGGGAAGGAGGAGAAGTGTGCGGAAGTGGGAGGAACAGGATGGGAAGGATGAAAAGTGGTTGGGAAGTAGGAGGAACAGTATGGGAAGGAGGAGAAGTGGGTGGGAAGCAGGAGAAACAGGATAGGAAGGACGAGAAGTGGGTGGGAAGTAGGAGGAACAGGGTGGGAAGGAGGGGAAGTGGGAAGCAAGTGAGAGGAACAGGGTGGAAAGGAGGAAAAGTGGGAGGTAAGTAGGAGGAACAGGTTGAGAAGGAGGAGAAGTGGGCAGGAAGTGGGAGGAATATGGTGGGAAGGAGGAGGAGTGGGTCAGAAGTTAGGGGAACAGAGTGGGAAAGAGGAGAAGTGGGAAGGAAGGAGGGAAGGAGGAGATGTGGAAGGGAAGTAGGAGGAACAGGGTGAGAAGAAGAAGTGGGTGGAAAGTAGGAGGAACAGGGTGAGACAGAGGAGACGTTGGTGGGAAGTAGGAGGAACAGGGTGGAAAGCAGGAAAAGTGGGTGGAAAGTAGGAGGAAAAGGTTGAGAAGGAGGAGTAGTGGGAGGTATGTAGGAAGAACAGGTTGAGAAGGAGGAGAAGTAGAAAGGAAGTAGGAGGAACAAGGTGAGATGGAGAAGAAGTGGGAGGAACAGTGTGGGAAGGAGAAGTGGGTGGGAAGGAGGAGGAACAAGGTGGAAAGGAGTAAAAATGGATGGGAAGTGGGAAGAACAGGATGGGAAGGAGGAGAAGTAGGAGAGAAGTGGGAGGAACAGGGTGGGAAGGAGGAGAAGTGGGAAAGAAGTAGGAGGAACAGGGTGAGATGGAAGAGAAGTGGGAGGAACAGTGTGGTAAGGAGAAGTGGGTGCGAAGGAGGAGGAACAAGGTGGGAAGGAGGAGAAGTGGGTGGGAAGTGGGAAGAACAGGGTGGGAAGGAGGAGAAGTGGGAAGGAAGTAGGAGGAACAGGGTGAGATGAAGGAGAAGTGGGAGGAACAGGGTGGGAAGGAGAAGTGGGTGGGAAGGAGGAGGAACAGGGTGAGTAGGAGAAGTGGGTGGGAAGTGGGAAGAACAGGGTGAGAAGGAGGAGAAGTAGGAGAGGAGTGGGAGGAACAGGGTGGGAAGGAGGAGAAGTGGGAGGGAAGTGGGAGGAACAGGATGGGAAGGAGGAGAAGTGGGAGGGAAGTGGGAGGAACAGGGTGGGAAGGAGACGTGGGAGGAACAGGGTGGGAAGGAGAAGAAGTGGGTGGGAAGTGGGAGGAACAGGGTGGGAAGGAGGAGAAGTGGGAGGAACAGGGTGGGAAAGAGGAGAAGTGGGTGGGAAGTGGGAGGAACAGGGTGGGAAGGAGAAGTGGGAGGAACAGGGTGGGAAAGAGGAGAAGTGGGTGGGAAGTAGGAGGAACAGGGTGGGAAGGAGGAGAAGTAGGAGAGAAGTGGGAGGAACAGGGTAGGAAGGAGGAGAAGTGGGAAGGAGAAGTGGGTGGAAAGTGGGAGGAACAGGGTGGGAAAGAGGAGAAGTGGGTGGGAAGTAGGAGGAACAGGGTGGGAAGGAGGAGAAGTGGGCAGAGTTTCAGAAGAAACTCCCAACCACAGGAGACTCAGCCTCGTTCCCCAGAGACCATGTAATTAATTGTAAAACCTGGAGTCTCTGGGGCAGATCCGGGGGTTCCTAGGTATGAGAATGAGGTCACTTTTGTTTCCTGTATCAGGTCCTTAATGATCAAGCAGGAGAAGTGCAGGTTTGGACCACACCACCTGTACATACAGGACAAATAAAAATTCCTATAGGCCATATTGATGTAAATTGGATTTTTAACCCCCTGAATGCTAGAGAAGCAATGCGTTGGTGACCTCTTTAGCATTCGAGGGGTTAAAAGTCCCATTTAAATGAATTGGGATTTACATTCCCCTCCCGTAATGCAGATGATTTTTTCCAGAGTTGCTCCTTTTCTTTGCTCGACATAGGCCCTTAACCCTTTGAGTGCCGGGGGGAGGGGGTGCACAACGCATTGCTTTGCAATGCATTGTGTACCCCTCTGGTACTCAAAGGGTTAACCATTTGAGTGCCAGGCGGGTGCGCAGTGCATTGCTTTACAATATGTTGCATACCACTCTGGCACTCAAAGGGTTAATGTCTATAATATTGCGATCCCACTGCTGCCTGGCCTTATGACCTGCATCTTTCTGAATTCTCCCCCCAAGCATCCAAGGTAATAAAGGACGATAATCCAGCATTAATCCCATTAATTCAGAGTATTATTGATGAGACATCCTAGTATTATGGATGGAAAAGGTGACGCTGGGGGAAAGGCTAATAACCAGTAATTATTCTTTACAAACTAGAAAGATTAAGAACATTGAGGGAGATTTATAAACATCGTTCATAGTACTTTTTAAGGAACAGTCCTTAACCCCTTCAGTGCCAGAGGCTCGGGCCATTTCCTGAACCCTGCAGGCCAGACACTTTTTCAACATTTTTGCTATCCTTCCGTTTAGGCTTGATTTCTTCTGGGGATTTTTAGTTACATATGGAAAACTATATATTGTTTTTTTCAGAACGAATTGAGCTTTCTTGTGATACCTTACATGAAGAGAATTTTACATCGTGCAAAAAGCTATGATGTCATAATGACAAAAAAAAGTGAAAATTTACTCATTTTGCTAAAATCACATACTATGTATCAAAAATATTTACCTTAATTGAAAAAGTTTCAATTATTTGAAAAAGCCTCGAGTCCCCTGAGTAAAAAAATACCAAATTTGTATAGTTTTACCTACGTCCATGGCTAGCGTAGAGCCCTAATCACCAGCAGCGCAAAATGACATTTTCAACTTTATAAACTAATATGCGCATTCTAGGGTTTTTGTGGTAAAACTACCCTAAAACAGTGGAATAACTATATAAAACTATATATTTCAGAAAAGTAGACAACCTGCCGCATCTAATGAGGGGTAACTTGCCTTCTTACCCCAAGCCTGGTGTGCACAAATGCCTCCAGAAGATGGCGCTAATGAAAAAAAAGGCATTTTCTTACATTTCTGCCCCTTCAAATGTACTGAAATTTGTGAAAACCATGGCATTTCCAACTGTATTCATTAGCTAGTGCTCTTAGGAGAAAAATGACACCCCATTGGTATGAGTTTAACTACCTCAGGGGGCGTTAGAAGTGCAAAATGACACCTACTACAACCTCAAATTTTTCTAACATTTTCTCAAACATTACTTGTCAGTACACAAATGGTTATAACAACTACAGAAGTGAAGAAAGGGTACACAAACCATACCATTTTGAAAAGAAGACACCCTGCCGCATCTAATGATGGGTGACTTGCCTTGTTACCCCAAGCCTGGAGTGCACAAATGCCTCCAGAAGGTGGCACTAATGAAAAAAAAAGGCATTTTCTTACATTTCTGCCCCTTCAAATGTACTGAAATATGTGCAAACCATGGTATTTCCAACTGTATTCATTAGCTAGTGCTCTTAGGAGAAAAATGACACCCCATTGGTATGAGTTTAACTACCTCAGGGGGCGTTAGAAGTGCAAAATGACACCTACTACAACCTCAAATTTTTCTAACATTTTCTCAAACATTACTTGTCTGTACACAAATGGTTATAACAACTACAGAAGTGAAGAAAGGGTACACAAAGCATACCATTTTGAAAAGAAGACACCCTGCCGCATCTAATGATGGGTGACTTGCCTTGTTACCCCAAGCCTGGAGTGCACAAATGCCTCCAGAAGGTGGCACTAGTGAAAAAAAAGGCATTTTCTTACATTTCTGCCCCTTCAAATGTACTGAAATATGTGCAAACCATGGTATTTCCAACTGTATTCATTAGCTAGTGCTCTTAGGAGAAAAATGACACCCCATTGGTATGAGTTTAACTACCTCAGGGGGCGCTAGAAGTGCAAAACGACACCTACTACAACCTCAAATTTGTCTAACATTTTCTCAAACATTACTTGTCTGTACACAAATGGTTATAACAACTACAGAAGTGAAGAAAGGGTACACAAACCATACCATTTTGAAAAGAAGACACCCTGCCGCATCTAATGATGGGTGACTTGCCTTGTTACCCCAAGCCTGGAGTGCACAAATGCCTCCAGAAGGTGGCACTAATGAAAAAAAAAGGCATTTTCTTACATTTCTGCCCCTTCAAATGTACTGAAATTTGTGCAAACCATGGCATTTCCAACTGTATTCATTAGCTAGTGCTCTTAGGAGAAAAATGATACCCCATTGGTATGAGTTTAACTACCTCAGGGGGCGCTAGAAGTGCAAAACGACACCTACTACAACCTCAAATTTGTCTAACATTTTCTCAAATATTACTTGTCTGTACACAAATGGTTATAATAACTACAGAAGTAAAGAAAGGGTACACAAACCATACCATTTTGAAAAGAAGACACCCTGATGCATCTATTGATGGGTGACTTGCTTTGTTACCCCAAGCCTGGAGTGCACAAATGCCTCCAGAAGGTGGCGCTAATGGAAAAAAAAAGGCATTTTCTTACATTTCTGCCCCTTCAAATGTACTGAAATTTGTGCAAACAATGGCATTTCCAACTGTATTCATTAGCTAGCGCTCTTAGGAGAAAAATGACACCCCATTGGTATGAGTTCAACTACCTCAGGGGGCGCTAGAAATGCAAAACGAAACCTACTACAACCTGAAATGTTTCTAACATTTTCTCAAACATTACTTGTCTGTACCCAAATGGTTATAACAACTACAGAAGTGAAGAAAGGGTACACAAACCATACCATTTTGAAAAGAAGACACCCTGATGCATCTATTGATGGGTGACTTACTTTGTTACCCCAAGCCTGGAGAGCACAAATGCCTCCAGAAGGTGGCGCTAATGAAAAAAAAAGGCATTTTCTTACATTTCTGCCCCTTCAAATGTACTGAAATTTGTGCAAACCATGGCATTTCCAACTGTATTCATTAGCTAGTGCTCTTAGGAGAAAAATGACACCCCACTGGAATGAGTCGACCTACCTTAGGGGTGCCAGAAGCACATCACTACACCTACCTGTTTGCTTCTTCGAAAATGGCGGCTTGTCCTAAAATGTCCATAACTGTTAGAGACATGAAGGAAAGGTATAAAAGGTATACCATTTTGGAAAGTAGACATTCTCCCGCATAAATTGAGGGGTCACTTGCCTTTCTACCCCCTGGGCTGAAGTGCACAAATATTTCCAAAAGGTGGCGCTATGGGAATAAATGCATGTTTTTTTACATTTCCACCACTTCAAAGATACTAAAATCTTTGAAAACCATAACATTTCCTGCTGTATTCAGTACCTGCTACCAACATGAGAAAAATGGTAGCCTATTTGTGTGGGTTAACATAGAATATGTGGGTGCTAGGAACACGTACGTAAACCTGACACTTTTGTTTTTGAAATTATCTGCTTGCACTAAAATGGTTATAACCATAATAGATATGCAGAAAAGGTAGAGAAACAATGCCATTTTGGAAAGAAAACATCCTTCCGCATCTAATGAGGGGTCACGTGCCTTCTTACCCAAAGGCTGGTATGCACAAATGCTTCCAGGAGGTGGCGCTAGTGAAAAAAAAAGGCATTTTCTTACATTTCTGCCCCTTCAAATGTATGGAACTTTGTAAAAACCATGGAATTTTCAACTGCATTCATTAGCTAGTGCTCTTAGGAGTCAAACGACACCCCATTGATATGAGTTGACCTACCTTAGGGGGTGCTAGAAGTAGAAAACTACACCTACTACAACCTCTGATGTTTCTAACATTTTCTCAAACCTGACTTGCCTGTACGAAAATGACTATAACACCTTCAGAATTGAAGAAAAGGTAGATAAACCATACCATTTTGGAAAGAAAACAACCTGCCGCATCTAATGAGGGGTCACTTGCCTTCTTACCCCAATACTGGTGTGCATAAATGTTTCCAGAAGGAGGCGATATAGGAAAAAAATTGCATTTTTTTACATTTCTGCCCCTTCAAATGTATGGAGCGCTGTGAAAACCATGGAATTTTCAACTGCATTTGTTTGCTAGTGCTCTTAGGAGTCAAATGACACCCCATTGGTATGAGTTGAACTACCTTAGGGGGTGCTAGAAGTAGAAAACTACACCTACTACAACCTCTGATGTTTCTAACATTTTCTCAAACCTGACTTGCCTGTACGAAAATGACTATAACACCTTCAGAATTGAAGAAAAGGTAGATAAACCATACCATTTTGGAAAGAAGACAACCTGCCGCATCTAATGAGGGGTCACTTGCCTTTTTACCCCTAAGTTAGTTGGCACAACTATTTCCAGAATGTGGTGCTACAGGAAAAAATAAAATTTTGTTTTACACATCAGTCACTTCAAAGATACTAAAATGGTTCAATGGCGTGGGATTTCCTAGGAGGACTTCTTGCCAGCCTAAGAAAAATGGTACCCCACTGCTGTGGGTTGACATACCAATTTACGCTACAGGAGCGTAGCTACCAGTGAAACAGAAATGGTAAAGCAAACAGTGTATGTGTGATTTTATGGCTAACAGATGAAAGAAGCTAGGGCGTCAGCCGGTGTACGTGCGGACCTGTGACTACAAGTGTAACAAAGTATGTGGGAGGGTGAGGGATTAGGCAGTGTGTGTGGGTATGAGCAGAGGAGCAAGGATGGTGGGGCAGTGTTTGATAGTGTGTATGGGAGATCTGTGACTACCAGTGTTGATAAAAAGTCCTGTGTGTGCCACAGGAAGGGGGTCGGCATTGAACTCCCCTCCTAGTGGCACACACAGGGTTAATTTGTGTTTTAATTTTTTTTTTTTTTATTATATACCTCATTGAGGGGCATAAGGACCCCCTGATCCCTCCCCAATGAGGTCTTAGTAAAACAATATATATATATGTCCACAAACAGGGGACCCGGAGAGTGCCACAGGGGTCTCCAGTGCATTGCAAAGCAATGCATTGGATCCTTGTGGCACTCAGAGGGTTAATTTTTTTTTTAATCATTACTTGGTAATCAGAGCTTGTTGGGGGGCCATCAGGACCAATCATGATGGCCCCCCAACAATCTCTGATAACGAAGTAATGAGAAATGCCCTGTGTGTGCGCCGCAGAAGGGGGGCTGCATTGGCCCCCCTTGAGGCACACACAGGGTTAATTTTTTTTCTTTACTTTTTTTATTATGGACCTCATTGGTGGGTATCAGGACCCCTTTGATTCCCCCCAATGAGGTCTTAAAAAAAAAAAAAAAAGGAATCAAAATAAATGTCCCTGTGAGTGCCAAAGGGCTCTCCAGCGCATTGCAAAGCAATGCATTGGACCCTTCTGGCACTCAGAGGGTTAATTTTTTTTTTAATCATTACTTGGTAATCAGAGCTTGTTGGGGGGCCATCAGGACCAATCATGAAGGCCCCCCAACAATCTCTGATAACGAAGTAATGATAAATGCCCTGTGTGTGCGCCACAGAAGGGGGGCTGCATTGGCCCCCCTTGTGGCACACACAGGGTTAATTTTTTTTTCTTTACTTTTTTTTTATTATGGACCTCATTGGTGGGTATCAGGACCCCTCTGATTCCCCCCAACGAGGTCTTAAAAAAAAAAAAAAAAAAAGGAATCAAAATAAATGTCCCTGTGAGTGCCAAAGGGGTTTCCAGCGCATTGCAAAGCAATGCATTGGACCCTTCTGGCACTCAGAGGGTTAATTTTTTTTTTTATTATTACTTTGTAATCAGAGCTTGTTGGGGGGCCATCAGGACAAATCCTGATGGCCCCCCAACAATCTCTAGTAACAAAGTAATGATAGAAGCCCTGTGTGTGCCACAGGAGGGGGGGGTGCATTTGACCCCCCCCTGTGGCACACACAGGGTTAAAAAATTTTATTATTTTTTTTTTAATAATAGACCTCATTGAGGGGCATCAGGATCCCCCCTGATCCCCCCAATGAGGTCTTTAAAAAAAAAAAAAAAAAACCCCAAAGAAAAGACCCTGTGAGTGCTACAAGGGTCTCCAGCAGGGGACCACTGCGGCACTCACAGGGTTAGTTTTGTTTTTTTGTTTTTTTTTATTTTATTTTTTATATATTCAGACCTCGTGGGGGACATCAGGACCCCTCCTGGTGTCCCCCAAGTAATTGATCTCCCAGCCGATAGGCTGGGAGACCAATTTGGCGACTGCAGGAGAGCAGAAGCTCTCCTGCCCTTCACTCCTACCACCGGTAGGAGTGAATGGGACCGGGGAAACTTCCCCAACGTCATCAGTGACATGACGGAAGTTCGGGTAGGAGAGACGGAAGAGGAGAAGCTGCGCTTCTGCTGCGCTTCTCCTCTTCCTTTATTGATCTCCCAGCGCGATCGGCTGGGAGATCAATAACAGGGGAGACATGAGGAGTGATCCTCATGTCCCCCCACGATTGCCCACCTTTTTTTTTTTTTAAATGCGGTCACTGCATGCCGGTTATACCGGCTCATGCAGTGACCGCATTTTAGTGGGTACATTGTACGAGCTTGGCACAGCGGGTACAGCTGTCCAAACTCGTACAATGTACCCACTTGGCACTCAAAGGGTTAAAGGGATACTTTTTTCTGGAGTTTATTAACCCTTTAACATTCCAGGAGATAACATCGGAATAATAATGCCATATTTACGAAAATGCCTTAAATCATTTATATATCAGCACTGATGTTATCTCCAGTTGCCGTGACTTAACCCTTTGAGTGCCAGAGGGGAACGCAACGCATTGCTCTGCAATGAGTTGCGTTCACCTCTGGCACTCAAAGGGTTAAAGAGATAGTAATGTCAGAAAGAAAGTATTAACTACATGGTAGATACAATTGAAAGAGAGTACTTGCACTTATTCGTATCTCTCTAACCGTTATGGTTTGAGAGATATAGGAAAATAAAGTTCTCCGCTCCCTCCCCTTTCTGCTTGATGAGCTGTAAAGCTGTCAGAAGCAGATTCTGGTTCCTGGATCAGATGGCGGCTCTTCAGCAGCGCCGACATAGCGATACCTAAAAATAAATACTTCATCGGAACGGTCTATAATGTATGCCTGGTTTGCAAGCACACGTTGTAGACCATTCTGATGAAGTATTGATCTTTAGATATCATTATGTCGGTGCTGCTGATGAGCCACGTCTGGTCAAGCGACCAGAATCTGCTTTACAGCTCATCAAACAGAAAGGGGAGGGAACTTTATTTTCCTTTATCTCGCAAACCATAACTGTCTGAGAGATACGAATAAGTGCAAGTACTCTCTTTTAACTGTATATACCATATAGCTAATACTTTTTTCTGACATTACTATCCCTTTAACCCTTTGAGTGCCTGAGGGGAACACAACACACTGCAGAGCAATGCGTTGCGTACCCCTCTGGCACTCAAAGGGTTAAGTCACGGCAACTTGAGATAACGTTAGGGCTGATATATAAATTATTTAAGGCATTTTTGTAAATATGGCATTATTATTACCACCTGGAATTTTAGAGGGATAGTAAACTCCAGAAAAAAGTATTGGCGAAATGATGGGTACAATAAAGAAATACCGAATGCCCTTATTCTTATCTCTCAAACCATTATGGTTTGAGAGATATAAGAAAATAAAGCTCCGTTCCCTCCCCCTTCTCATGCCGTGATCTGTATAGCTGACGGCATGAGATCCTGTTTCTGGGATCAGACGGAGGCTCTTCAGGAGCGCTAACATCGAGATATCTAACTATAATTACTTCATCAGAATGGTCTACAACGTGTGCTTGCAAACCAGGCACATGTTGTAGACCAGACCGAGGAAGTATTTATACTTAGATATCTCGATGTTAGCGCTGCTGAAGAGCCACTCTGGTCGTGCGACCAGATTATGCCTCTGACAGCTTTACAGCTCGTAAGGCAGAAAGGGAAGGGAGTGGAGGACTTTTTTTTTTTAAATTATTTCTC
Source organism: Rhinophrynus dorsalis (assembly GCA_037306005.1). NCBI lineage: Eukaryota > Metazoa > Chordata > Amphibia > Anura > Rhinophrynidae > Rhinophrynus > Rhinophrynus dorsalis. The sequence continues at coordinate 245,448,672 of CM074725.1, forward strand.
TCAAACCATAAAAGTTTGAGAGATAGGTATAAGAGCATTCGGTATTTATTGTAACTATCATTTTGCCGATACTTTTTTCTGGAGTATACTATTGCTTTAAAGGGCAGAAAATACCTGACGTTAAGACTCTGGCCAAAATTCTTTTGCAAAATTGTCTCAAATAGTGTCATTTCTTTATAAGTTCGCTACGCAACTTTTTACAAATGCCGTCACTCCATTTTTTAAAAAAAATGTAGTACATGGCGTACAGCCCTCCTAAACTGGCGTTCTTAATTTTATAGCTATCGAACACACTGTTATAAGCCATTTTAACTATTCGTTTTGCTTAGCTACACTTTTGTGGAATCCTCATTAAAGAAAGATATAGGAGTACTGATAGAAGATAGACTTCACCCCCCACCCCCTCCAATAGCTTTAGTACCAATGAACCCTTTGCGTGCCGAAGGAGTACGCAATGCATTCAGAGGCGTAACTAGAAGCCTCCGGGCCCTGGTAAAAGAACTGCCACATGCCCCCTACCACCACATTGCCCCCCGACCACACTGACCCCTCCACAATGCCCCCATCTCCTACCTGGAGCTCCCGCGCAGTCCTCTTAGTAATGCAAAGCGCTGAGAGATGATGTCATCTCCCATTACACTGCATTACTAGAGCACTGGCGGGTGATTGCGGGCACCAGGTGGAGGGGTTGCAGGGGGAGGCCGGGCCTCTGGACTGCACGGGCCCAGTCACAGGTGCGACCCCTATAGTTACACCACTGAACGCATTGTGTACCCCTCTGGCACTCAAAGATTTAACTCTGAGTAAAGAACTAAAGAACATTTCTTATGTATTTTCTACTTTACCGGACCGAGGGGTGCATACTACCCTCCCCTTTTGGTGTAAGCTGCATTAACCCTTTGAGTGCCATGCTTTGAAATGCGTTGGATACCTCTCTGGCACTCAAAGGGTTAAAATAATCATTGATTTAACCCTTTGCTTGCTAAAGGGGCATGCAACAAATTGCTTCTCAATGTGCGGTGCAACTCTATGGCACTCAAATGGTTAATTGTGAGTTTTAATCCCTTGAACGCTACAGAAACCCCAGCATCCAAGCGGCTGAAAGTCAAATTTAAATCAACAGGAATTGAAACTTACGGTTCACTTGGTTTCATCTAGGATTTCTTCATGCATACAGCCCAATATACCTGAAATGTTTCTTCGGGGATTGTGTTCTCTTTACATAGAGTTTCAATTCTCAGGAACTTTTTAGCAGTAATGGTGCTGTTCCCTTCAACTGAATTCATTGGGTCTCTGCTTTGTTGCCCCCAGGAGAAACCCTCCAAGTCTCCATATACTTCTAAGATCAATAAAGGATGCAGATTTACAAAAATCCAATGTAATTTCTTTGATAAAGCAGAATATACCAGAGGCATTGAATTGAAGAACCTATTGATATATGGACCTTTGTTATTCAAACATGTCTCGGGCCTGTGTGAAAATAACAGATTGCGATAGAAATCCAATGTTCATTTTGTTTGACCGAGAGCAAAAGGTATTTGCCAAAGAAGTGACTTAAAGCAAATGTTCTCACAAGAAAATAGAAGAATTCTGGAACTTTTGCAAATAGTAGAAGTGTGAGAGATGGGGAGAGGGGCTTAAAGGGATAGTAATACTTAAAATGTAAAAAAAAATATGTTGTAGGGTTTATCCCCCTGAGTAAAACAAGAGTACTCCCACTGCTGAGAGGTCTTTCATTCAAAAGTTATTAATTTTCAAAGTTGAATTTTTTAGGTGCAATATCACAGTGGCCTGAAATTGTACAGTGGCGCTGTTGCTACACGATCCTATGGACAGCTCTGGTCAATTGACCATAAATCTCCATAGGATGGTGTAGCAACAGCTCCACTGTACAATTTCAGGCCACTGTGATATTGCACCTAAAAAATTCAACTTTGAAAATTAATAACTTTTGAATGAAACACCTTTCAGCAGTGGGAGTTCCCTTGTTTTACTCAGGGGGATAAACCCTACAACATATTTTTTTTTACATTTTAAGTATTACTATCCCTTTAAGAAATGGTGAGGAGGTGCAAAATGGAAGAAATAACAAGATAAAAATTGGCAGAGGGCAGGATTGTAACTACAGGGGTGTAGAGGGTGCAGACGCACCGGGGGCCAGAATCCAACGTCGCCCTCTCTGCCTTAGGGTCCAGTTGGTCCTAGCTATGTCTCTGTATATATTTTTGTGATATGGGGTCCAAAAAATTTTTGCATCAGAGTTCCCCAGTGACTAGTTACCCACTGACAGAGGGACATATTTAAAAAGACCAAAAGGGAATCATTCACGGGCAAACCAATTGCACCATTAGAAATAAAAATTGCCTAAATTCTCTTTTATTTAACCCCTTAACGACCCTTGACGGACATAGCACGTCATGGGTAGATCTGACTTAACGACCCATGACGTGCTATGACCGTCATGGAATTCCGGGCTCCCCCCGCAGCTGCACGCCGGTCGGGGAGTCCGGAACCGGAAACAAAGAAAAAAAAATGGTCCATGGTCCTTAAAGGGATAGTAATGTTTCATAATAAAATCAGCTCTAATTAATCATCATAGTATTTGGACTTTGGAGAGTGTTATTTCAATTCTGTCAGAGTTGTAGTTTAAGAATAATTCAATGACAAAGTATCCCCCTCCCGCCCCTTTTACTGATGTAACACTGCTCAGCCAGATCAGAAGGGAGGTGCCCAGGTAGATTGCAGAGAGGGACAATCTTCAATTAAGATAAGGGAAAAACCTGAAAAACTTGTCAAGGGGGGCAGGGCTTTCATTGTTCTCATAGGAAGAAGATTGTCCCCTGCTGTTATCTGTCTGGTCTATGGACTGGATTCCACATCTGAGAAGAGATGGCTTACACTAGGTAAAAGGGGCGGGAGGGGAAACTTTGCTTGTGAATATCTCTCAAACCATAAAGGTTTGAGAGATAAGACTTATATCATTCTTCATGTTTTTTTAATGCCTACAAAATAAAATAAAGATAAAACAAAGTATTACTATCCCTTTAAGTGCCGGCCGTGTGTGCTCGTGACCGGTCCTTAAGGGCTTAAATTCGGACACTGAATGCTAGAAAGGTCTCCAACATATTTGTACACATCTAATTTTCCAAAATCATTACTCATTTGAGTAATTCCCCTTCCCCAGAAATGCTACAGATGCCTCCGGCAAGACCTGAAGCTGCCAGTGACAGCTTCATTCATATTGGCTGTGTAGATGAGTGCGACATCACTGTGGCCAATAGGAAACATCTTATACAGATGTGATAAAGGGGAGATAACTTCTCCAGTGAGATCACTGTCCAGTTCCAATGTTATTCTGTGAAGTCTCTGCAATAAGATTTCTCTCATGGGAGAGATCATAGTTAGTGATGAGCGAGCGTGCTCGGCCGATGCTCGGATCGGCTCGAGCATCGCTCTGCTCGGCACATGGCGGTACTCGTCGAGTACCGCCATGTGCTCGCCCGACATGTTCGGGTGGCGGGGATCTGTGCCGGAAGAGGCACAGATCCGAAGAAGCTCCGCTGGACCACCAGGGACTGGAGGTACGGGGGCATTGCGGAGATGAAGGGGGCATTGCGGAGATGAAGGGGGACATTGTGGAAGAGGGGCATAGACTCTATGCCCCTCTTCCACAATGTCCCCCTTCATCTCCGCTATGCCCGTCTTCCACAATGTGCCCCTTCATCTCTGCTATGCCCCTCTTCCACAATGTGCCCCTTCATCTCCGCTATGCCCCTCTTCCACAATGTCCCCCTTCATCTCCTCTATGGCATAGAGGAGATGAAGGGGGACATTGTGGAAGAGGGGCATAGCGGAGATGAAGGGGCACATTGTGGAAGAGGGGCATAGCGGAGATGAAGGGGCACATTGTGGAAGACGGGCATAGCGGAGCTGAAGGGGGACATTGCGGAGCTGAAGGGGGCATTCGGAGATGAAGGGGGCATAGCGGAGATGAAGGGGGCATTGACCAGGCACCCTCCCCTCATCAGAGCAGGGGGTGCCTGGTGTCGCCCCATTCATTCCAATGGGGCTCGGGTGCTCGGCCGAGCACTCGAGCCTCAGGGGGTGCTCGGTCAGAGCACCCGAGCACCCGAGCATCGTGGTGCTCGCTCAACACTAATCATAGTGCATTAGCTCCACAGAATAACATAGGGGTTGTCATCACCTTCTTATCACACCTTAGTTCATTCATAGTAACATAGTAATTTAGGTCGAAAAAAGACTTGCATCCATCTAGTTCAACCTTTTCCTATTCCTGTTTACCATCGTTGATCCAAAAGAAGGCAAAAAAAACCCCTCAATATAGCAATTTAAAATTCTGCCTTGAATGGGGGAAAAAATTCCTTCTTGATTACAAATGGCAATCAGATTTCTCCCTGGATCAACAAGAACTAACTAAATATTAATCCCAACACTAACGTACATAGCCCTCTATGTTATGCTCTTTTAAATAAGTATCCAGGCCCTTTTTAAAGGCATCTAATGTATTCAATAGCACCACCTCCTCAGGCAGTGAATTCCATACCTTTACTGTCCTTACTATAAAGAAACCCTTCCACTGTTGTAGATTAAATCTCCTTACTTCAAGTCTAAGCAGGTGGCCCCTTGTCCTGTGTACTGTTCTGTTAATGAACAGGTCTTTGGAGAGCCCTTTGTATGGGCCCTGAACATATTTATATAGTGTTATCATATCCCCTCTAAGACGCCGTTTCTCTAGTGTGTACAAGTTTAAGTTTTCTAGCCTTTCTTCATAACTAAAGCTTTCCATTCCCCTTACTAGTTTTGTAGCCCTCCTCTGCACTTTCTCTAGTTCCATAATGTCCTTTTGGTGAGAGATGTACTAAAGTGTTATAAAGAATAGCTAACATTTTATTTGTGAGAAACTCTCTAGTTCTTATGTTATTCTAAGATTTCTGTAGAGATATGTGAACACAATAGTTCTCAGCCTGTGCCCTCAGGACACATTAACAGGTCAAGACTTTTGGATTTCCCTTCTAGAGCACAGGTGTGTTGACCATAGCGCAGTCAATTTGATTAAATTACCTAGACGCAGGAAAATCCCATTCTGTTAGGCTTTGAAAACCACTGTGTTAGTGCAGGAATAACAGAGGAATTAGAGTGTTTATCACACTGGAGATGTAATCACTTCTTTATCAGACCCTAGTACATCCCTCTCCTGAGAGGAGATGCCATAATCGAAGATGCTATGGAGAAGTGTGTCTGGCAATATGCGGCAATCATTTTGCCACAGTGAATATAACATACTTCGCCTCATGCACTAAGAATTATTAATGCATCAGGAAAGGAACACGCTTTAATCATTAGAAAATAGGGCTGTCTTACTACTGGCGATATGTTAGACAGAGCAAATGGGGGGAGTGCAGAGGATGCATCAGACTTCAGAACTATAAATGCCACCATCACTCCCTTAACTCTTTCTGTGCCACAGAGGTTGCACTGCATACCCTTACGGCACTGAATGGATAGAACATTAAAAGCTATTGCCATATTTGACTTCTAAAGTCAGTGAACCAGCGGAGAAGGTGTTACATACAACAACTTCTCTGTCATTCTGTACTTACTGAAACAGCTGATCACTGGGCTATCTGCCAATCAGCTGATTCATGTAAACAGAGGACTCACAAGGCATTCACACATAAAGATACCCACAGAAATATGACAATGGCGTGTTAAGCTGTATTTCAATATGCAGATGAGCCATTGTCAAAGCAGTCACTGCAAAATTTAAACCTGGAATAGGCATGGCAGATTCCTGGTGATGATGAGTATTTGTGGCAGATTCGTAGGGGTGTGATGCCAAAGACATCTCGGTTCATATGTTGAGACGTAATTGAAGCAAATGAGCCATCATATCACCAACCACTTATCAACCCTTAATATATCTTCCCCCTGGAGCAAATCTGGAGCAAACCAACTGCAGCATGGGGGGATACATTTCTCCAAATCCCACTGATGTACATGGGAGACTTTTGTGGGTTTTAATGGGGTTAAATGTCCAATTCTGAGCAATGTGGAATTTTTTTTCTCTCCTACAGTGTTATTGGTTTGCCCCAATTTATCTTAACCCATTGAGTGTCAGTGAGTGGTGCATCGCGTTGCTTTGCAATGTGTTGCACGACCCTCTGGCATGCAGTGGGTTAATACACCAGCCTCCCTATCACTGAGCCTATTGCACATTTCCAGTCTCATGATTATGCAGTTCACATGATTGTCTCTTGTCATTAACATGCCTGGGACTATCTTATTAATTATTGAAAGTCCTCTATTATTTACAGAGTCCTAGATATGTCTGTTAATGAACCAATTCTGTTGTTTTACTGCCTAAAAAGCAACCTGCAGGTTACAGAAACCTTTTTTTTTATTTCTCCAACTAATAAAACTAAATTTATTTCAATCGTTTTAAAGGAAACATAAAATCCTGTAAATAAAAATTCAACCACTCAAGTTACGCGTTAAAATAAAATTGGTAAAATCAAAGTACCAGCTAAATCTATTGCTTTACCTCTTATTTATAATTCATTGCATGCTATGGTACTTGGCAGGGACATATTAACCCTATTAGTGCCAGAGGAGTACCCAACGCATTTCTACAAACAGCCAAAACACACTGTGAAGTAATGCACTGGATATATGTCTAGCACGGGGTGGGTTAATGGTAGATTATAGTTAGACTAGTTGAACAGCCCGTGTACACAGGCCACAGTGCCAGGCAGCAACAGCCGCGGTGCAGTCATGCACAGTAGAGCCTGCCCATGCCGCGGCTGCTAAGGGAACAGGGATATCCGAATTCAGACCGTAGTCCTCTCTGCGCCCAGACTATGGTCTGAATTTGGAGAGTCCCATTCCGTTACCAGCCGCGGCCCGGGCAGCCTGTACTGTGTATGACTGCAGCATGTGCAGCCACCTCTACTGCGCATGACAGCTTCTGACAAACATACATTAGCGAATTATGATATAGGAGGATAGCACTAGGAATTTACATAATTATCATGGTCAAATCTACATATCGGACTTACGCAAACTTAATTCTTAGCTAAAGCAGAATTAACCCTTTTTAATAATAAACCCAATACACATGCCCACACATAAACACACATCTTACTATGGCCAGGAAATCCTAATGGCCCTTATGAATTTTGGAGGTGGACTTTCCACTCGCTAACAGTTTTTTTCAGACTGCAGTAGGAAGAGAACATGAACCTAGTTAAAGTGATAGTAATGTTTCATAATAAAAGCAGCTCTAATTAATCATCATAGTATTTGGACTTTAGAGAGTGTTATTTCAATACTGTCAGAGTTGTAGTTCAAGAGTAATTCAATGACAAAGTATCCCCCTCCCTCCTCTTTTACTGATGTAACACTGTTCAGCCAGATCAGAAGGGAGGTGCCCAGGTAGACTGCAGAGAGGGACAATCTTCAATTAAAATAAGGGAAAAACCTGAAAAACTTGTCAAGGGTGGGTCAGGGATTTCATTGTTCTCATAGGAAGAAGATTGTCCCCTTCTGTTATCTGTCTGGTCTATGGACTGGATTCCACATCT
>CM074725.1:246061272-246256135 GCA_037306005.1 Rhinophrynus dorsalis
GGACTTTTACCTGTGAATTTTGGGCACCGGTTCTGAAAAAGGATATACTAGAACTAGAGAGGGTACAGCGGAGAGCAACAAAATTAATTAAGGGAATGGAGAACTTGACATATGAGGAATGACTAAACAAACTTGGTTTATTTACTCTAGAGAAAAGACGACTAAGAGCAGACCTTATCACATTGTACAAGTATATGAGAGGTCAGTACAAGGATCTCTGAGGTGAGCTATTTATTCCAAGGCCTGATCAGGTGACCAGGGGACATCCCTTGAGATTAGAGGAAAGGAGGTTTAAACTTCAGCAGAGGAAGGGTTTTTTTACGGTAAGGTCTGTCAAATTGTGGAATTCATTGCCCAGGGAGGTAGTTATGGCAGATACAATGGATACATTTAAGAGAAGATTAGATACATTTCTTTCAAAAGGGAACATACAGAGTTATACCATTTATCAGTAGGCTGATCAGGAAGGTCTGATAAAGACTAATTTAATTGCTAGCAGGAAAGCTATAAAATCTCAGTTACTGAGGTATGAGGCGAAGGTTGAACTTGATGGACTTGTGTCTTTTTTCAACCAAATTTACTATGTTACTATGTTACTCCAGCTGAAAGAGCCAGATCAAGTCTCAATTGTGTTTTTGTTTTAAACGTACTTAAATTTGAACATGGTGACATCGACAGGAGGTTGTCTGTGATGCAAGGTGTACCACAGACATCAAATTGCAATGCTGGCCACCCCCTTTAGCTTGGTTTGCCCTCCCATCACCCAATGCAGAATGCTATATCCATGCCCCCCAACATTTCAAATGGCCAAAGGTGGACACGTGTTTTATGGAATGTTGATGGGGATGTGACTGATGGACAAGTTATTTCATCACCTAGTGACATCTCTGTCTGTAACTGATTTAGATTGTAGAGTAAGACCAAAGTACTTCGTTTTCCCAGACTTGTTTATAAACATATATACTGAAGTTTAACCCCTTTAGGACCGGCCGAACGCGTACCTGGCTGGCACTTAAGGACCACGGGCCATTTTTTTTTCTGCTTCCAGTTCACGGCTCCCCAAATGGCGTGCAGTTCTCTGGGATGTTAATTTCATTACAGATTTCTTACAAACAATAGTTCATATTCAGTAACTTAGGGCCGAATGTTCAAAGAAGTAGCAAAATAGCTCTTGTCGTTTGTAACGACATTTAAAAGTACAATGTTGTTGGGCTCAGTAATATTCTCAGAGAGTGTTGGTTGTGATCAGACATATGTTGTTGAAGTTCGATTCCTGGCTGAAATTGTCGTATGGAACAACAAAAATGTGACTTTTTTCTTAACGTACAAAATCTTTCGTTTGCATGACATTTTTTTATTGTTGTGTATGACACATTTTCTTTACCCCCATACAATGCTGGTGAATAGATTAGCCACACCCTGTTGCCTGTCAGTTCTGGAGTTGTGTAGTACACAACGGACATTACTATTATTTTGTCGTATATTTTATAGAACATGTTGTTCATGCATACAATTACTTATTTTTGTTGATCATACAACATGTATTTGTCTTTATCCCTTGGAACATTCGGCCCTTAATGTTGAGCTATTCAGGTGTAAGTCAACTGCTCATTTGGAGACAATAAAATCTCCAATCAGATTAAAGCGGAACTATCACTTCAAGTAAAGTGCCCCCCAAATAGTTATTCATATAGTGATAAGCAGAGAAATGCTAGTATTATCCAGAATGTCTAGTGTTATTAAGAAATCCTACTTGATCCGAGACAAACAGAAGACATCAGTGCAGACATCTTACCTTAGAGACATCTGCGCACCTGGTCTGTCCACCCTGGTCTCCTCTAGGAGGAGCTGCATTGTACCTTAAGGTACAGAAGGGACTGACGGTCAGGGGCAGACTGAGGGGACCCAGGGCCCCTGGTCCAAAAAGTGGTCTGGGCCCCCTGCCCAATTACATCATTGGCCCCTCCCCATGACATCATTGGCCATCCAGTACCTCACAAGCCCTCCATTACCCCACAAGCCATCCAGTACCCCCACCAGGCCATCCAGTACCCCCACCAGGGCACCCAGTACCCCAACATGCTACCCAGTACCCCCACAAGAAACCCAGTACCCTACCAGGCCATCCATTACCCCCACAAGCCACCCAATATCCCCCAGGCCATACAAACCCCCTCAAGCCACCCAGTACCCCCCAGGCCGTACCCACTCTGTCCATCCATTACCCCCACAAGCCACCCAGTACCCTCACAAGCCATCCAGTACCCCCCAGGACATCCAGTACCCTCACAAGTCACCCAGTACCCTCACAAGCCATCCAATACCCCCCAGGCCGTCCATCACCCCCACAAGCCACCCAATACCCCCCAGGCCATCCAGTACCCCCTAACTGTGCTGTGTGCACTGCATGGTGAATGATGTCTGTCATTCACTGCTGCACTCCCCAGTCTGACTCCAGCTGCGTGTACTCCTTGGTGAGTTGGTGGGCTAGGTGGCCATCATCCGGTCCCCTGTGGCGGGATGGCTCTGAGTCCCACTATCCCCCCCCCACCTTGGGCCGTGATGACATATGTGTACAGGCATGCGCAGAGAAGAGGACGAGGCACAGGAAGAGAAGCGCTTGCTGCCAGCCACTGCCAGACAGTAACGAGCAGTGTGAGTCTGGACTCTGGCAGCAAGCGGTGGACTGTGCAGGACTCAATCTTGCCCGGGCGCATAACGGATGGGAATGGGAAGGGATCTGATCATGGACATTGGACTCTGGGCAGTAATAGTATTGTGAGACCTCATTGCCTCATGGAGCACAGTGCTGCAGCCAGCGTCTGCTTTAAATAGGCGTGGACGGGTCCAAACAGCAGGCAAGTGGGTGGGAGCACTGGGACATTATTATAATATTAACATTGCTGACATTGCTGGTACGGCAGCGGGGCCCCCTTTGTCATGGGCCCTCGGTCTGTGAATGAATGCCCTAATGGTCAGTCCGCCCCTGCAGATGGCGCAGGTGCACACATGCATCAAAAGCAAGAAGCCTGCCTGGCAGTCTCAGTTCGAATATGAGTTCTTAACCCTTTGATTGCCAGAGGGGTACGCAACGCATTGCTCTGCAATGCGTTGCGTTCCCCTCTGGCACTCAAAGGGTTAATAACGCTGGACTTACTCTGTATGATACTAGTAGTTCTATACTTATCGCTATATGATTAACTAGCTGAAGATCCCGTTACACGGGCCACAGTGCCACTGCCAGCTGGTTGCGGGGCAATCATGCGCAGCAGAGACTGCCTGCGCTGCGGCTGAAACAGAGCTGGACGCTCCACGGTGAGGGCAGTCTCTACTGCGCATGACTGCGTCATCACACACGTTTTAGCGAATTATTATATAGGATTATTTGGGGGTCACTTTATTTGTGGGGATAGTTCTGCTTTAAGTAGGGGTTTACCCCCTAGTGTGCTAGAAAAGTCTCCAATACACTGCGCCACGTTGCTCGAGATGGCTGCAGTGCATTGCGCAGCATTCAAGGAGAGAAACCATTTAAACTATATAATTGCCCAGCTATACACTCATTCCTGTCCATTCGTGAAAAGGTTAATTCCAGCCCAAGATACTGACAGCCGCAGTCTTTTTTCTGCTTTAGATTAATGCTTTATTGACTTTGCGAGGACCTGATTTCAGGAAATACCTAAACTTCCTCTAGAATCTGTCTGGTTCCCGTTGATAACATTTTCCTATTTATCTCACCCTCAGGATACACCCTGCAATAACCTGCAGAAGGGCAGACGAGGAACAATACACCAGACCTGATGCTGCACAGTCAGATGGATGTATTCAGGACAACTGAAGCAATCTGGGAGCAAACGATGTACCATACAGCAAAAGAACAGTCCAATTGATTTAAATGTTGTTGTTTTTTTCAAAAATCTTTATTAGATATTGAGATTAAAGGGACAGTAATAGATCATTTCCAAAGCAGTGCAGCTTGTTCATCATAAGGAACAGTACTTGCGGCTGCTGCTTTTATGCTCCACAACTATACAATTACGCTTCTATTTTATGCAGAAGAAGTTTACCCCTCCCGCCCCTTTCCCCGACGTCAGCATTTTATACTGAGATCCAAAGGTGGATCACAAGGGGAGACAATCATCAGTTAGTATTAGGAAAAACCTGCCCTCCTTTGACATGGCGAGCAGGTTTTTCCTAATACTGACTGAGGGAAGACTGTCCCTCATTGTGATTTGTCTGGTCAAGCGACCGGACTTCAGATTGGGGTTCCCACATGTCCGTGATTGTTCGGGACAGTCCCGGATTTTATGTGTGTGTGTGTCCCCTGTCCCGGGCAGCTCCCTTCTGGGACAATACAAAGTCCTGGAATGAAGATACCAGAGCACAGAACTGCCCATTGTCTATTGTGACAGGAAGTGATGCCTCTGCTAGGCTACAAGAAAATGGCCTCCAGCCAGAGCTCAAAACACTAGGGAGATAAGTGAGCCTTGATCCTGGGCATCAAACGGGAGCTGCAGTATAATTTTGTTGTAGTGTTATGTTAGTTTAAAGGAATAGTAATACTTAAAATGTAAAAAAATATATATGTTGTAGGGTGTATCCCCCTGAATAAAACAAGGGTACTCCCACTGCTGAGAGATATTTTATTAAAAAATGATAAAAGCTCAAACATGAATTTTTTAGGTGCAATATGACAGTGGCCTGAAAATCTACAGTGGCGCTGTTGCTACACCATCCTATGGACAGCTCTGGTCCGTAGACTATAAATCTCCATAGGATGGTGTAACAACAGCGCCACTGTAAATTTTCAGGCCACTGTGATATTGCACCTAAAAAAATAAAGTTTGAGCTGTTATAATTTTTTAATAAAATATCTCTCAGCAGTGGGAGTACCCTTGTTATATTCAGAGAACATAAACCCTAAAACATATATTTTTTTACATCTTAAGTATTACTGTTCCTTTAAGGCTTTGGGCTTGATGAATATTTTCTTGTAGCGCACAACAGACATTACTTTCTGGCACTCAAAGGGTTAAACCTCTAATTAAATCAAAGGCACTGTAACGGAAGCTGAGAAGGGACCGCGTCGCCTTCCGCCGTCGTTCCCGGGTATCTCCTTCTTGACGCAGATAAGCGCCGTCGGATGCACCAGTTGAAGTATGGATAGTCACTGGAAACAGCCGCAGGATCGCTGGAAGCAGGGAAGAGTCCACGTCGCCGCCTGACAGTCCACGAAGTTAGGACGCAGGAAACTGGCAGCAGGCGGTCAGCGATTCAGGATACTTGGCGCAGATGGGTATCAGAGTGGACACTTTAGACAATAAGCAATACAAAACTCCAGGACTCCTTGTTCACTCCAAAACAGAACTCATTTTATTGACACAAACTACAGATATTTATATACAGTACAGTGCATTGGATCACATGGTGAAACTGATACAATAGGGAACATGATTAAATCATAGCACATCAGACAAAAGCCAGCAACAGCTGGTCTTAACAGATACAATGACTCAGACAGGGTTACATTTCAGATACACAGGGGTTTGATTGAACAAAGACTTGAGGGCGTGAACTAATTACCACATGGCAGGGGGTCAACATAGTGAATGGCTGGAGTTGCTATAATCCACATCTTAGGGACAGTGGCCCAAGGTTGGAGCCTTTGATTGACTATTTTGAATGCCCTGCCCCAACTTTGATCAATCACTGGTCTGCCTACCATTTCCCATGTTAAGCTAAGGAAGATATTTGCATACCTGGTAGTTGGTGATTGCACAAACCTTCAAATTGGACAAGTACAATTAAACACATACAATATTTGAAAATACATAAAACCAAACTTAATACACAAACCAAATATTCATAACTATAAGTCTTTGTTCCTGGCAATAGCTGGCCAGTTCGTATGCCAGAGCCCACAGCTACATCCAAGCAGGGCAACAAGGTCCATAGTTTTTAAGTAAATAGTTTGTGGTCCAGACAAGGGCTCAGTAACGGGTAGGATCCGTTACAGGAACATTTGGAAAAATTAAATATGTTTTCTGCGGTGCAGACGGGTCACCCCAGAATTGTTCACCTTTTTTTCTTTGCACATAAAACCCAATATAGAGGAGATACGTAAGCAGAGAGACGGGGTAATTCTCAGTTACAGATGTGGAATTATCCAGTCATCTGAATGGAGGTTAATGTGCGTGTTAGTGCACTTCTCGCTGTATTAAATGCATGTCCCTGTGAGTGAGCTGTTATAGTCGATGCTCTGTTGAACAATGTTCCAATCATTACGTCTGAGGCACCAGTGACATCTGAAAGCAACAGTGTCACCCACATCTTCACAGTGACATAAAGCTGATTAAACTGAAGATATTATCTGTGGAAGATGTGACAGGGATTCCTTTTGTTAGATCAAATGGCTGAGCATCGAGTTTATGAAGTGGCTAAAATTCTCCTATCTGTGGTGGGCAGAAATACACAATTAACCCTTTAAAGGGATAGTAATACTTAAAATGTAAAAAAAAAATATGATGTAGGGTTTATCCCCCTGAGTAAAACAAGAGTACTCCCACTGCTGAAAAGTGTTTCATTCAAAAGTTATTAATTTTCAAAGTTGATTTTTTTAGGTGCAATATCGCAGTGGCCTGAAATTGTACAGTGATGCTGTTGCTACACGATCCTATGGACAGCTCTGGTCCCGGGACCATAAATCTCCATAAGATGGTGTAGCAACAGCGCCACTGTACAATTTCAGGCCACTATGATATTGCACCTAAAAAAAAAGTTTACTGCTCCTTTAATCCCTTAATGACCAAGGTATAGTAATACTTAAAATGTAAAAAAACATATATTGGAGTATGTATCCCTATGAATAAAGCAAAGGTACTGCCACTACTGGAAAGTATTCTACTTAAATGTTATTACAGCTCAAACTTGAATTTTCTAGGTGCAGTATCTCAGTGGCCTGAAATTGTACAGTGGCGCTGTTGCTACACCATATTATGGAGAGTGCCACTGTACAATTAGAGGCCACTGTGATAGTGCACCTACAAATTCAAGTTCAATCTGTAATAACTTTTGAATAAAACACCTCTCAGTAGTCACAGTGCCATTGTTCTGCTCAGGAGGAATACACCCAGCAACATTTTTGCTTTTACATTTCAAGTATTACTATCCCTGTAAAGCAGAACTTTCACCATAGTTAGAGTTTCCCTACAATAATTAGGCAGATGACAACTAGCTTATTAATAGTTATCTTAACTCTCACAACTTCATGATTCTAAAGAAATCCTTAATCTTCCGAGACTGACGACCAGTTTAGTTCAGTCTGTTCACCTGCGCCGTCAGTCCCTTCCGGTTACCATGATGTGGCACACTGCAATACTTCTTAATGGAGACCGGGACTGACGGCGCAGGCGCAGAGACAAGATGTCTAGGCTGATGCCTGGCTTCCGGTCTCAGAAGCTTAACCCTTTGAGTGCCAGAGTGGTACGCAACTCACTGCAAAGCAATGCGTTGCATACCACTCTGGCACTCAAAGAGTTAAGGATTTCTTTAGAGTCTTGTAGTTCTGAGTGGTAAGATAACTATCGTTAAAGGAGCAGTAAACTTTTTTTTATGAAAAATTATATATTGTAGGGATTTTCCTATTGAGACAAATAAGGGTACTCCCACTGCCAAGAGATTTATATTTCCAGAGTTATTCCAGTTTAAACCCATGTTTTTTTTTACATTAGCAGTGCCCTCTAGTGGTCAAGATCTAATTAGTTTTTCTGTTAGATTCTAGTGGAGAGGAAAGTCAGAGATATACAGTTCTCCATAGAATGTGATAGAAACTGCCTGTCACTTCCTGTCAGTTAGAACTATCAGGAAGTAAACACAGTAAATTCACTTCCTGTCAGATAGAAGTATCAGGAAGTAAACACAGTAAATTCACTTCCTGTCAGTTAGAACTATCAGGAAGTAAACACAGTAAATTCACTTCCTGTCAGTTAGAGCTATCAGGAAGTAAACACAGTAAATTCACTTCCTGATTATTTGAACTGCTATACATCCTATATAATAATTTGCCAGGATGTCTGTCAGAAGCCGTCATGTGCAGTAGAGACTGTGTGCTGCAGTCATGAGCAGTAGAGACTGCCCGCCCTGCAGCCGTGCGCAGTACAGAGTGCCCAAAAGCTCTACGGAGTTGGACTCTCCGAATTCGGACCTGAGTCCTCTCTGTACACCTTCCTGGGACCACTGTCGCAGGAAGGTGCGCAGAAAGTACTACTGTCCGAATTCAGAGCTCCCCACTCAGCCGCGGCACATTCAGGCACACTGTACTGCGCATGACTGCATTGCATCAGCTCCGGGCACCAGCCGAGGCTGCTGGGTGGCAATGTGGCCCGTGTACACGGGCTTTTAAACTAGTTTTGATTAAATCATCTGACAGCAGTGGAAGTGACCTTGTTTTATTGAGCAAAATATGCTCTATAAAATATGTGTTTTCATAAAAAAAAAGTGTACTGCTCCTTTAAGCTAGTCACCATCTGCCTAATTATTGCAGGGCGACTTTAACTATGGTGATAGTTCCATTTTAACTCCTTGAAGACTCAAGGGGTTAATGTATCCATTGTTGCATTTTTTTTTTATATTCAAGCCTAACATTTTGCTCTGAATCATATCTTAGCCCAGACAAATCTCTTCCAGATCAGTGGTCACCTCGCTCCTGATTATCTGAGCACTTGTAAATAATTCAGTAGCTGTCATGTGCATCTCGGCAGGGAATCTTTCCTAAAAATCATAAATATTTTGAAAGACCAAATGTAAACTCAGGAAAAGTGAAAACGTGACCCGAAAAACATTTTATATGAGTTTCTATCTTCTTTTTTTATTTTTTTGAGATTATACCGGATATTTTGGTTGTTTTGAAGGAAACTATAGTTTTTGTTTTGATGATGATAATGGGATTTGTAGGCCAAGTACAGCTGGAGGAACACTTCAGGATGCCCATCCCACACCCCCCAAAATTTCAAATTGCCAAAGAGGGACCCTTGTGTTTTAGGGGGTGTTGCTGGGGGGCGTAGCTGGTAGGTGGGCCATTACTGAGAATTTTTAAGCTATTTCATGACATACAGACACCTCCTTGTGTAACCTAATAAATGACTTATAACAAGACCAAAGTATTTTATTTACACAGACTAATTTATAAACACATATACAGATGTTTAAACAAACAATAATGTGAGTTTTATTGCTGTAGAGCAATGTGATACACTTATATACACACCACACAGTCTGATTTCCTAAAAAGAGGGACATTGATGTGGGAAAGAGGGACAGAGGGATTTGGGTCTAAAAGAGGGACTGCCCCTCCTAAAGAGGGACATTTGGGAGGTATGCCATCCCAATCATAATCTAAGGCCTAATAGTACAAAATGTAACAGTGTATCCTCTCTTAGGCTCCTGAATGTATCCCCAGACTGCTTAAAGAGACAGTAATATTTAAAATGCAAAAAAAAACAAACAAGTTGCAGTGTTTATCCCCCTAAGTAAAACAAGTTTACTACCACTGCTGAGAGGTGTTGTATTGAAAGGTTAGAACAGCTCAAACTTGAATTTGTTAGCTGTAGTATCACAGTGGCCTGAAATGTTTCAGTGGCGCTGCTGCTACACCACCCTATGGAGATTTATGGTCAACTGACCAGAGCTGTCCACAGGATGGCGTAGCAACAGTGTTACTGTACAATTGCAGGCCACTGTGATACAGCACCTCTCAGCAGTGGGAGTACCCTTGTTTTACTAGGGGAAATAAACACTACGATATATTTATTTTTAAACATTAAGTATTGCTATCTCTTTAAAAGGCAGGGCCAATTTAACCCTTTGAATACCGGAGGGGGTATGCAACACACTGCACAGCAAATAGTTGCGCACATCGCTGGCACTCAAAGGGTTAAGCGTTTTTATTTCGGAATACGATAACCTGCCACTTTGGGCTCCAATGGGTCATTTGCGCCAAATGGCAGAAAAATATATATTTCATCAGCTTCTATATCAAAAAATGTCTATACACTCAAAACACACAATACAAACACTTCTATATAATATTCAAAGCGCTAATAATAATTGGTATTGTTATTCATCTGACAGATCATTTATATTGGCTCTTTGAATACTGCATAGAAGTTTTTAGTTATTTTACTTATTTAGAAAGTGTTTTACAAGGAGCAATACATTGAGATTTGTTGGGGTAGATACACTAAGGAGTGACAAAGTGTTGATTAAGTGGAGATAACTTCTCCAGTGATATCACTTCTCCAGTTCCTATGTTATTCTATGGAGCCTATGAGCTAAAATGTCTCCAACTCTGGAGATCTTAGTGAATTGGCTCTATAGAATAACATAGGAACTGGAGAAGTTATATCACTGGAGATATTATCTCCGCTTTATCACCTCATTATCACATCTTAGGGCATAACTCCCCCAACTTCTCCAGTGAAATCACTTTTCAAATTACTATGTTATTTTATGGAACCATAGCAATAAGATTTCTCAAATGGGAAAGATCTTAGTGCATAGACCCCATAGAATGACATAGGAACTGGAGAAGTGATATCACTGGAGAAGTCATCTCCTCTTTATTAGGGATGGGCGAAAATTTCCGCCTCAAAATGAAATTGACGAAAAAATGGCACTTTCCGCTTGGCAAAAAATTTCCAGCGAAAAGTGGCGAATTTACACTTTTTCGCCTAGCTCATTCCATTGAAATCAATGGGAACATTGAAGTTACACACAACATAAAATAAATATTATTTAATTTCACAAAGACAAAGTATAAAGGGGGCATGAGGGTGCCTGTGTTGGTGGGGTGTGGGGAAAGAATCAGTCGAACAGGGGAAGATTTTTTGGGGGTGTTGTTTACTGGAATTGGGGGGCACTGGGGGGCACTTAATAAAAAAGAAATCCTAAATAAAAGAAAAACCATAAGACATGGTATAAAGGGGTCTGAGGAGGGTGCCTGTGTTGGTGAATGAATGAATCATTTGAACAGGGAATTTGTTTTGGGGGGATTTCTTGACTGCTATTGTGGGGACAGTTAATAAGAAAATAAATAACTAAAATAAAATAAGACATTTGTATTTAAAGTGATAGAGACAGGAACCCCCTGACATAAGCTGCCACTGGGGTGGGCTAATTCTTAACTTGATAGAGTATTTTGAAGAGGATGATTTGTTTGATTTGTTGTTAGAGGCCTTTGTAGGACTTAGACTTATTAGAAACCCAAGCCCTGAAGAAACATTGATTTGTAGGACTTAGGCTTGTTAGAAACAAAACCCCAAAAAATTGTTTTTTTTTTTTGTAAGGCTATGTTTTTTTTTTTTTTTTCTTTTAAAGCACAAGCCTTGAGAAAAAAAAAATATTTTACTGGCCTAATGCCAGCAAATCACTGTCAAATGTCCTCCTGAGTAGCAACTGCTGTTCATATTGATGCTTCTGAGTTGTTTAAGCAGCAGGATGATTAGGCAGCTGAAAGGGAATGGGATCAACAATAGCAGTAACATGGAAGATGGATGATGAAGGTTCCACTTCCCACGACTGGCTCCAGTGATGTGCCTGAGGCAGTAGCAGCAGAATAAGTAGCCCCCAGTCTATGTGGAGAAAATAAGTTGGGCATTAAATCTTCTCCACCTGCCCTCCTCCAAAATCATCATGGGTGTGTTGTTATTAGAATATATTTTTTCCCTTGAGAGCAGGAACAGCGGGTCTCATCAGCAACTGCAATGTGCACAGTGTGTGTGTGGTAAATAACATCTGGGGGCACAACTGTATCCAAACACCATGACAACCGAAACCAAGTACTGCCATTGTCACTGTACCGCTTTTCCAGACCCGCTAAGGACACATGACAACCTGCTGACAGTTTAATAGTAATGATGAACCCTCCCTGCCACCATCTCCTCAGATGCCACTTGATGCACTGATTAAGATTCTCCTCCACCACACTGGCATGTGTGGTTAGTGCACCACACAGTGTGCAATGGGTAGAGACAAATTGCCACATCCTAATGTCAATAGAGTGGCTATCATTTGGCGGGGAGGTAATGAACAAGGTGGATTGGCAGAAGATGTAGTTACCCTAGAAGGTGATGGAGAGATAGTTGTTTCACTCGTCCTGGAACCTCCAGTCTCTGCCTGGGTTGTTCTATTCCTCCTCCTCTTTGATCTACTCATCTCCTCTTGTTGCCTTTTTGGTGAGTCAAGGACAGCAAAAGCAGCACTTGATTTATGTGGTGGGTGTTTGGCTTTAACATGTTTGACAAAAATGTCATGGTGTCTGTGTTTCATGTGTGATATGAGGGCGCTTGTGCCAAGGTGTGTTCCCTCCTTTCCTCTTCTCACTGACTTGTAACAGATTGTGCACAGTGCCGTTGCTGATGACTGTACTGTGCCTGCCCCAACAGAAAAATAGTCCCACACCCATGATGACATCAGGGGGAAGGGAACAGGTGGAGAAGAATGGCCTCTTTCTTCTTGTCCTCCACATTCCCCTTCATTGTCTGTGGCAGCGGAGAATGTTGCTGCTGTCAGTACTGCAACTAGGATCAGGAGTATTACTATTGCTGACAAGTGGAACCTGTCCTAGTCCTGCATCGCTTGTTGACCCCATTTCCACTGTGTCCATGTTGGTCTGTGGCACATTAGCCTGCTCCTCAGCATCCTGCTGCCCTTGCAACTCAGCATCAGAAGGAATTAGTGCAGTTTTAAATTCCTCTAATTCCAAGATGTCCTTGCTAGTGGTGGTGGTGATGCCCATCCTCATTCCTGTCTCCCATTTCTTCTCAGTTTCTGCTAAAAAGGCCATCAATGTCTCTTCCACCCCAGCATCATCATCACCACCACCACTAGTCCCTACATGCTGTTGTTGCTGCTGCTCTATTCCAGACATCTCACTGCTGCTTGGAGGAGGTGACGAGCTATGTAACAGAGGGTCCCCTAATGTCACACTTGCCATTGCCTTTTGACCTGAAGAAGAAGGCAACTAGCACTAGCAGCAGTAGCAGTAGGCACAGGCAGCTGACCTGTGCTCCTGCTGGTGGTGGTGGTATTAATTCTAAGCCTGCTCTCCCCCAACACCAGTTCTGGCCTCTTAAGGATCATGTTCAACTTGGACACTGTAGTGAAGGGAAGGGGACTCCCAGAGCCAGAGGAATGGTGTGGGCTCCCTTGGCTACTAGTCTGGATTCTGTCAATTTTTCCCCTACCACTCCAGCTGGTTCACCATTACTGCTGCTACTAACACCAACCACATCAAGTTCAGCCACAGAGTCTTCCTCTTCAGTCTCACAGTCACTAATAATATCAGGATATTGTTTATTACCCCTCCTTCACTCCTAACGCTAACAAGCTGCTGGACCTTAGTAGCAGTAGTACTAGCAGTGGCAGGACTGCTTGGGAATGGCAAGTGTGATTTAGGGTCCCTTACTGTGACACTTGGCATCATTTTCTCCTTCCCCCCAGAGTACTACAAGAAACACTAGCAGCATGCAAAGTATTGATGGCAGCAGGTTCAGCACTGGCAGCAGGTTCAGTACTTGCAGCAGGATCAGTACTAGCAGCAGGTTCAGTACTAGCAGCAGGTACAACACTAGTGGCTGCAGGTACAGAAATGGTGGCACTAGCAGCAAAGACAGCACGTCTGGCAGCAGGTACAACACTAGTGGCTGCAGGTACAGCAATGGTGGCACTGGCAGCAGGGACAGCACGTCTGGCAGCAGGTATAACACTAGTGGCTGCAGGAGGAACAGCAATGGTGGCACTGGCAGCAGGGGGCAGCACATCTTGTAGCAGACACATGCAACTGACCTGTCCTGCTCTCACTAATATTACCCTTTTTTCACTCCCTTCCCATTCCCTTTTCTCCCTTCCTTCCCAATCCCTTTTCTCCCGCCTTTCTCATTAAATTCCCCAAGATCCCTTGGGGTGATTTAGGGGGACTGGACAGCATTGGTTCAGTACTGCTATTCACTTCCTCCTCCTCCTCCTCAGACTCAGTGGACACATAATAAGGGTCCTTCCAGTTCCTCTTTTTGCTGCTCATAGTGATAGGAGTCACTATGAGCCTCTCCTGCCTCACTTTTTGCTAAATATCACAAGAGAACAGCACAGCACGTCTATCTCGCTCTGTAGCTGCTCCTATTGTGTCTTCCTTCAGCGAAAACATAACTTTTTATAGCGGAAGTGCGAAAACAATGTAAATCAATGGGACGAAAACTCTATAGCCGTTGAAAAAAAGTGAAAGATTTTGGCTAATAGGCGAAAGATGCGAAAATTGTAACCGCTAGTTTTAAAGAGGATTTTCCCACGAAAAAGCAGATAACAACATGGTTTTCGCGAAATTTCTTGCGGGAACACGGCGACAGCTTTCGCCCATCCCTATTGTTTATCACCTCTTTGTGCATAAGCCTCCTTTTGTTTTCAAGTATGTCCTACAGAGCTTTTTACACTACAAAGTCATACATTTATACAGAAATAAAAACAAGGAAATAAAAAAATACATTTATATATATAATAACACTATGTGACATAACATTAGCTTTTATATACCATTAAATGCTGTTTTTAAGTTGAAAAGAAACAATTATTTTAGGAATTTTAAAATGGTAGAAGATCCTGGGGGAGATTCACTAAGCATAGATAAAGAGGTGATAAAGTGGAGATAACTTCTCCAGTGACCTCACGTCTCCAGTTCCTGTGTTATTCTATGGAGCTTATGCGCTAAGATTTCTTCAACTTTGGAGATCTTAGTGCATTGGCTCCATAGAATAACATAGGAAATGGAGAAGTGACATCACTGGAGAAGTCTTCTCCACTTTATTACCTCTTTATCATCCCTTAGTGCATCTCCCTCCTGTTTTTTTCTCAGATAAGTTATTCCAGGCATTTGGAGCTATGTAGGAGTTTTGGCAGTTTGGGAGGAGTGGGAATAATAGGCATTTAAGTGGTTGTATCAGTAAGTGGGAGTGTGGCTGGAGAGATGCTTTTGCTGCTTGAAAGAGGCTCCCACCTAGAATTACATCAGGACCTATGGGGAGGAGGGAAAAGACAAAGGACTGGGGTCCACTCATGGGGTCTCTATGTACTTTCTGTTGCTGCATCAGCACCTTTGTCCTTGGGATAGAGGGAAACACAGAGAAACCCAGCTAGGGCTCCTATCAGATGGGTGCTTAAAATGGAATTAGCACTTTATGACAACTTACGTTAATTTGAAAGAGCTTTTAAAATTGCCTATATGTTATATTACTAATTTTTTAGTTTACAATCATTGTAAACTAGCAGTGTATAATGGAACAAGGGTGGGATGTCAGACAGTGTATGTGTGGTTCTGTGACTACCAGTGTATAATGGAACAAGGGTGAAATGTCAGACAGTGTATGTGGGGTTCTATGTCTACTGATGGCTAGTGGAACAAGTCTTGGGTATCGGTGGTTCTTTGGTTTTGTCATCAGAAAGTCAATTTATGGTTCTATGACTTCCAGGGGGACAGTGGAACAAGGCTGGGGTGTCAGAGAGTGTGCGTGGGTTTACGTGATTACCAGTATACAATAGAACAAGGCTGGGGAGATTCTGTGGCTACGGGTGAACAGTAGAACATGGCTGGAATGTCATAAAGTGAATCTGTGGTCCTGTGATTATCAGTGGATAATGAAACAAGACTGGGGTATCAGACAATGTATGTGTGGTTTTGTGGCTACCAGGGTATAATGAAACAAGGGTGGAATTTCAGACAGTTTATGGTTAGTTTTATGACCACCGGTGGACAGTGGAACAAGCCTGGGGTACCACTGATTCTTTGATTACCAGTTGAACAAGGCCGGGTGTCAGAATGGTAATGTGTGGTTATGTGATCTCCAGTGGGACAGTAGATCAAGGCTGGGAAGTTAGAGAGTGTATGTGTAGTTCTGTGACTACCATTGGTACAATGAACAAGGGTGAATGTGGTTTCTGAGACTATCAGTAAAAAGTGGAACAAGGTTTGGGTGTCAGACACTGAATGTGTTGATCTGTGATTACCCATGGGACAAGGCAGAGAGTGTCATAGTGAAAGAATATGTGGTTCTGTGACTACCTATGAAAAGTAGAACAAGGCTTTGGTACTAGCGATTGTGATTACAGAAGGAACACATCTGGGTGTTAGGGAGTGTAAATGTGGTTCTGTGACTACCATTCCTACGAACTTCATTTACTAGAGACCCCGGAGAGGGCTCATCTGCTTTTGACCATGGGTGAGGCGTAATCAATCATAAAGGTGAGGCTTATCAGCATTCTACTTGAGAAGTGGGCGGGAGGAATGTGGAAGAGGGCAGAACTTGGTTGGATGGAGGAGAAGTGGACAGGAAGTGAGAGGAACAGGGTGGGAATGAGGAGAAGTGGACAGGAAGTGAGAGGAACATGGTTGGAAGGAGGACAAGTGGACAGGAAGTGAGAGGAATCAAGTGGGAAGGAGAAGAAGTGGACAGGAAGTGAGAGGAACAGGGTGGAAAGGAGGAGAAGTGGACAGGAAGTGAGAGGAACAGGGTGGGAAGGAGGAAAAGTGGACAGGAAGTGAGAGGAATAAGGTGGGAAGGACGAGAAGTTGACAGGATGTGAGAGGAACAGGGTGGGAAGGAGAAGAAATGGACAGAGTTTCATTGAAAACTCACCACTGCCGAAGAAACAGCTCTAAAAACTAGCATCTCCAGGGCAGATGCAGAGAGTTTCCAGGTATGACGACTACCAGGGGAAAAAGGATGAAATGTACTGTGACTACCAGTGGACAGTAGAACATAGCTGGGTTGTCACTGTAAATACCAGTAAAATGAGGCTGTCATCAGACAGTGTATGTTTCTTTAATAAAATAGGGGATCAGAAATCCTGTCTTCACCCTGTAACTTAATGAGAACTTTTTATAATATGTTTCTTTACTTTATATTTTCTTGTTTCCACTTCTGTTTAATAGTCTAATTCCTCCGCTTGGCTGTAATCCATCAAACACTTCTCATCTATTAAATATAATTATATGCTTTGTTGGAATAAGCAGATGTTTATTTCAGGCGGGAGCAGCTGTCTTTATTTCCTATTGAAAGGTTATAAACCTATTTACATTAGCAATAAGCCACCAGTATTTAAATCATACATCAAATGAATGGATCCCTCTCGGTGCAGGCAGTAATGTAACTGCTACATAGACAGGCCGATAGGAGATGGATGGCGGGCGACCAGACTCTGGTAACCTTGCTGTAAGCATCATTTTAGGAAATATTGCACCTTACGTATAAGGCAATCATGAAGCAATCCAACTGCTCAATAGGACAAGAATAAAAATCCTCCAAGTTCACATTTACTTAACCCTTTGAACACCAAAGAGGTATTCAATGCATTGCATTGTAATGCACTGAATATTTCCCTGGCACTACAATAGGGAGTGGTAAAAGCGGTGCCGAAGTGGAGAGGACTTCTCCAGTGATATCACGTCTCCAATTCCTATGCTGTGCTATGGTGCCAATGCACTAAGATTCCTCCAACTTTGGAGCTCTTAAAGGAAAAGTAATGTCCCATAAAAAATGCTTAGAGCTTTGTAGAGATTTTAAAAAATAAAACGATATGCCGCAAATCCTGGCTCTCAAAGCGCTATGGTTTGAGAGATATCCTCTGTTAAAGTTCGCCTCTCCCTCCTCTTCTCCTGACGTCAGCTGTAAGCTGACAGCAGGAGTTCCAGGTCAGGGGACCAACAAGTGGCTCTTCAGCAGAGCCGCAATAGAGCAATTTAAAAAGAAATACTTCTTTGGAATGGTCTACAAAATGTGCCTGGTTTGCAAGCGCACTTTTTAGACCACTCCAAAGAAGTAATTGTTTCTAAATTGCACTACTGCGGTTCTGCTGAAGATCCTCCTTGTGTCGGCCAACACGGATCTCCTTCTGTCAGCTTTACAACTGACATCAGGATAAGAGAAACTTTAGCGGAGGATATCTCTCAAACCATTAGCGGTTTGAGAGACCGGATTTGTGTCATTTCGTTTATTTTTTTAGTCTCTGCAAAACTCTAAACATTTTTTATGGAACGTAACTGTCCCTTTAACCCTTTGAGTGCCAGAGTGGTGTTGCGTACCATTCTGGCACTCAAAGGGTTAATGCTTTGACTCCATAGAATAACATAGGAACTGGAGAAGTGAAATCACTGGAGAAGTCATCTCCTGTTTATCACCTCTTTATCACGTCTTAGTGCATAACCCCCAGTGTGTTCCCAGAAGTCTTAGTTTTACAGAAAGTAAACAGTCTAATCCTGAGTTCAGGTGGTCAGTGAGTAGGATTGTCATTGATTCATATACATAGGGTCGCAGCAAATATTACTGGACTGCAATGGTTCCCGCGTACCGAATCTGCATGCATAT
The DNA here is from genome assembly GCA_037306005.1 of Rhinophrynus dorsalis. NCBI lineage: Eukaryota > Metazoa > Chordata > Amphibia > Anura > Rhinophrynidae > Rhinophrynus > Rhinophrynus dorsalis. The sequence goes on from CM074725.1 coordinate 246,079,677, forward strand.
TTCATATGTGTCTCTTTATACAAGGATGATCTGAACTATCACGGAAGAATGAGGCTGTCTGGGTGCAGAACTCAGAATTGTGATTGTTTTTTTATAATTAATAATGGTAGAAAATCAAGTTTACTAAACCCCTTAACGACTGGCAGTGGAGCTGGTAGTTAAGTAACACGGGGCATTTTTTTATGAATGGATTCGGGGCTGCCCGAACAGCCATACAGGAGCCCTGAATTTCCTGAAGTGCCAAGACCATCATTGGTCCTTATGGCAAGTTCACCCATGACGGTCCTGGCACAACACGGGTCCTTTAGGGGTTAAGATGATCTTAAACATTCTAGGGATCTTTCAAGATTAAACTCCCAAGTTTCAGTAAGGGATGGAGATTGGAGTCCCCAGATTACACAATTCACATCACAATGTGGGCAGGGCTTACTCAAGGTGGGCAGGATTGGGAGGCGATAAGTCATAGTTTTTGGGAAGTGGGAGGGAGTGGGTTGGACTGAGCTGGAAGCAGGTGAGGGTACTAGGGAAGTCTGCAAACTGAAGAATCAGTCTCTGACCCGGTATTTAAAGAGAAAGTAACAGTGCAATAAAACTTTAGCTCCAATTATTACTGATACTTTTTGTACAGGTTGATATATATATATATATATATATATATATATATATATATATATATATATATATATATATATATAGAAATGCTTTAGACTTGAGAAAGGGAGGTTCTCCCAAAAGCTTGTCAATCCAAAATTCTGTTAGTCCAATAAAAAAGGTATTACAAGATACTTATTTTGTTTGTTATTTTACATATATATATATATATATATATATATATACATATATATATATATATATATATATATTAGTGTTGAGCGAGCATGCTCGGCCGATGCTCGGATCGGCTCGAGCATCGCTCTGCTCGGCACATGTCGGTACTCGTACGAGTACCGCATGTGCTCGCCCGCCATGTTCGGGTCTCCTCCCCGCACGTTTTGCGGCTGCTGCGCAGCCAATAAACGTGCAGGGAGGCTCTGACATCGGTGTAATGCCAGCAGCCATGTTGGCTGCTGGCATTACACTGATTGGCTGGCCAGAACCCGTGGTCAGGTGCTGTATAGCACCTGACCAGCGAGTTCGGCTCAGTCTGAGCCAGGGAGAGCTGAGGATAGGAAGGGAAAGGCAGTGTAGGGAGGAAAAAAACAAAAATTGTGAAAAAAAAAGAACCAAAAGTCCTTTTTAGGACTACTGTGTGTGGGGGCAGCAGGTTATTTGGTGTGGGGGGAAAAAAACAAAACAAAAAAAAAAAAATATATATATTCTGTTTAGTGTGCAAAGTTGCAGATTAGAGTACATTCTGTTTAGTGTGCACAGTTGCAGATTAGAGCACATTCTGTTTAGTGTGCAAAGTTGCAGATTAGAGCACATTCTGTTTAGTGTGCAAAGTTGCAGATTAGAGCACATTCTGTTTAGTGTGCAAAGTTGCAGATTAGAGCACATTCTGTTTAGTCTTCAAACTAAAATATCAAAGTCACGTATTCCATTCAGTGTGCGTCGCCGCAGTTTAGCAGCACATTCTGAGTACTGTGCAGAGTTGCAGAATAGGAAGAAATACTGTTAAGTCTTCAAACTAAAATATCAAAGTCACATATTCCATTCAGTGTGCTTCGCCGCAGTGTAGCAGCACATTCTGTGTACTGTGCAGAGTTGCAGAATAGGAAGAAATACTGTTAAGTCTTCAAACTAAAATTTCAAAGTCACATATTCCATTCAGTGTGCTTCGCCGCAGTTTAGCAGCACATTCTGTGTACTGTGCAGAGTTGCAGAATAGGAAGAAATACTGTTAAGTCTTCAAACTAAAATATCAAAGTCACATATTCCATTCAGTGTGCTTCGCCGCAGTGTAGCAGCACATTCTGTGTACTGTGCAGAGTTGCAGAATAGGAAGAAATACTGTTAAGTCTTCAAACTAAAATATCAAAGTCACATATTCCATTCAGTGTGCTTCGCCGCAGTGTAGCAGCACATTCTGTGTACTGTGCAGAGTTGCAGAATAGGAAGAAATACTGTTAAGTCTTCAAACTAAAATATCAAAGTCACATATTCCATTCAGTGTGCTTCGCCGCAGTGTAGCAGCACATTCTGTGTACTGTGCAGAGTTGCAGAATAGGAAGAAATACTGTTAAGTCTTCAAACTAAAATATCAAAGTCACATATTCCATTCAGTGTGCTTCGCCGCAGTGTAGCAGCACATTCTGTGTACTGTGCAGAGTTGCAGAATAGGAAGAAATACTGTTAAGTCTTCAAACTAAAATATCAAAGTCACATATTCCATTCAATGTGCTTCGCCGCAGTGTAGCAGCACATTCTGTGTACTGTGCAGAGTTGCAGAATAGGAAGAAATACTGTTAAGTCTTCAAACTAAAATATCAAAGTCACATATTCCATTCAGTGTCTTTCACCGCCGTTTAACAGCCTATTCTGTGTACTCTGCAGAGTTGCAAAATTATAAGAAATACTGTTAAGTTTTCAAACTCAAATATTAAAGTCACATATTCCATTCAGTGTCTTTCACCGCCGTTTAACAGCCTATTCTGTGTACTCTGTACAGTTGCAGAATTATAAGAAATACTGTTAAGTTTTCAAACTAAAATATCAAAGTCACATATTCCATTCAGTGTCTTTCACCGCCGTTTAACAGCCTATTCTGTGTACTCTGCAGAGTTGCAAAATTATAAGAAATACTGTTAAGTTTTCAAACTCAAATATTAAAGTCACATATTCCATTCAGTGTGTTTCAACGCCGTTTAACAGCCTATTCTGTGTACTCTGTACAGTTGCAGAATTATAAGAAATACTGTTAAGTTTTCAAACTCAAATATTAAAGTCACATATTCCATTCAGTGTGTTTCAACGCCGTTTAACAGCCTATTCTGTGTACTCTGTACAGTTGCAGAATTATAAGAAATACTGTTAAGTTTTCAAACTCAAATATTAAAGTCACATATTCCATTCAGTGTGTTTCAACGCCGTTTAACAGCCTATTCTGTGTACTCTGTACAGTTGCAGAATTATAAGAAATACTGTTAAGTTTTCAAACTCAAATATTAAAGTCACATATTCTGTGTAAGATGAAGAAGGCGGGTAAAAAGGGACGGGGAAGTGGACGTGATCCTGAAAGTTCAGGGCGCGGGTCAGGACGCGGAGAAACTGTGCCTGGTGCCAGAGCACAAGAAAGAAAGACATCCACCATACCTAGCTTCATGTCTGATTTCACAGGGCGTCGCAGGACATCACTCTCGAGGTCCGACCAGTGCGAACAGGTGGTCGGTTGGATGACAGCTGATACTGCTTCCAGTCGGTTAAGCACCACCCTGTCTTCCACCAAGTCCACTCTCAGTAGCCAAGAGTCTGGTCAACATAATCCTCACTCTGATCATCCTTCCTCCCACCATACACGGTCTGGTCAAAGAAGTGATCCCACACTGGGATATAGTGATGAGCTCGTCTCATCACCAATCCTTCATTTGACCCTCTCTCCAAGCACGCTTGCAGAGGAACATGACATCTTGTGCCCTGATTCACAACCTCTAGAGGCTACCCAATCACAAGAAGATGACAGATGTGAACGGCATTTAAGGTCAAAGGAAGTAGTGGATGATGATGATGATGATGATGAGACACAGTTGCCATTAAATCAACCACTATTTCCGTCTCAAGACCTTGTTGAGGAGAATGTTATACAGTTGTCAATGACTGAGTATGTGGTGGGATCAAGACTTGAGGAGGATGATCAGAGTGAGGAAGTGGAGGAGGACTTGGTGGACGATGAGGTGACTGACCCCACCTGGGAAGGTGTAGAGCCGAGCGATGACAGCAGTCCTGAGGGTGAGCCATCTGCAGCACCGCAACAGGCTGGAAGAGGCAGTGGTGTGGCTACAGAAAGAAGGCGGACCGCACCAAACCGGCCCGCAAATGTTCCACGGAGCACCCCCTTGCGTAAATCTACCTTGCCAAAGGGTAGGTGTTCCGCGGTATGGCGTTTTTTTAAGGAAAGTGCGGACGACAAAAGAATTGTAGTTTGCAACCTGTGCCACACCAGAATGAGCCGAGGCATGAACACTAGAAACCTCACCACCACCAGCATGATCCGACACATGGCATCCAAGCACCGTAGTAAGTGGGAGGAACGCCTGGATCGCCCACCTGTGTCTGCAGGCCACACCACTGCCTCCTCTTCCCCTGTTTTCGGTGCCGGCCAATCGCCTGTCGAAGGCGCAGGCCCGCATACCTCCCGCCCTGCACCTGTACCATCTGAAGCACCATCAGCGACCACATCCACTTCCCTGTCCCAGCACAGCGTCCAAATGTCGTTACCCCAGGCATTTGAGCGCAAGAGAAAGTACCCAGCCACCCACCCACAGGCCATAGCACTAACCTCACACCTTTCAAAATTACTGGCCATCGAAATGCTGCCATTTAGGCTTGTGGACACTGAGTCCTTCCGCAGCCTGATGGCAGCAGCTGTCCCTCGGTACGCGGTCCCCAGCCGCCACTACTTTTCCCGGTGTGCCATCCCCGCATTACACCACCATGTGTCCCGTAACATCACCCGTGCCCTGACCAACGCAGTTACTGGGAAGGTCCACTTAACAACTGACACATGGACAAGTGCTTGTGGCCAGGGACGCTACATTTCCCTGACGGCACACTGGGTGAATGTCGTGGAGGCTGGGAGCGACTCGGACCCTGGGATGGCACGGGTGCTACCCACGCCGAGGATTGCGGGCCCTACCTCCATCAGGGTTTCCACCAGCACCTACGTTATTGGCTCCTCCTCCTCCGTTTCCACCTCCGAATTCTCTACACACACCGCCACTCCCCCATCAGCCAGTAGCTGGAAGCAGTGTAGCACTGCAGTGGGGAAGCGTCAACAGGCCGTGCTGAAGCTGATCTGCCTTGGGGACAAACAGCACACGGCCTCAGAGCTGTTGCAGGGGATTAGTCACCAGACCGAGCAGTGGCTCTCGCCACTCAACCTGCAAGCAGGCATGGTTGTGTGTGATAATGGGCGTAACTTGGTGGCGGCTTTGGAGCTCGGCAAGCTCACACACGTACCATGCCTAGCGCATGTATTTAATTTAGTGGTGCAGCGATTTCTAAAAACCTACCCCAATGTGCATGATCTCTTGACCAAGGTGCGCCGCGTGTGTGCACATTTCCGTAAGTCATCAACAGCTTCGGCCGGCTTGTTGAAGCTGCAGCAGCGCTTACAATTGCCAGCTCACCGGCTGCTGTGTGACGTGAGCACGCGCTGGAACTCCACCTTCCACATGTTGGCCCGGCTTTGTGAGCAGCAGAGGGCAGTAGTGGAGTACCAGCTGTTACACGGTCGTCGCCTCTCCGTTCAACTTCCTGTAATCAGAAGTGAGGAGTGGGAATGGATGTCAGACCTCTGCGAGGTTTTACGCAATTTTGAGGAATCGACACAGATGGTGAGCGGCGATAACGCTATTATCAGTGTAACCATCCCACTTCTGTGTCTACTGAAACGCTCGCTGCTCACAATTAAAACCGACGCTTTGCATGTGGAAGAGGTGGAAATGGGGGAGGAAGAGCTTACACAAGGTGATAGCCAGAGCACCCTCACTTCGTCTTCTCAGCGACAATTGGAGGAGGCGGAGGAGGAGGAGGAGGAGGAGGAGGAAGACACGGTTGCCTCCGCTACAGAGGGTAGCCATGGAACTTTAGTTCCATCTCTTCAGCGTGGGTGGGCAGAAGAGGAGGAAGAGGATGAGGATATTGAGAGTCAGCCTCCTGGTGAGGACAGCGAAATCTTGACTGTTGGTACTCTGGCACACATGGCTGACTTTATGTTAGGCTGCCTTTCCCGTGACCCACGCGTTGTACGCATTTTAGACAACACGGATTACTGGGTGTTCACCCTTCTGGACCCCCGCTACAAAGAGAATTTCTCATCTCTCATTCCTCCGGTGGAGAGGACAAGCAAAATGGTGCAATACCAGAAGGTTCTTGTTGAAAAATTGCTCCAAAATTTTCCATCTGACAACGCTGGCGGCAGAGTACGTGCTACCTTGGCCAACCGAGAAGGGGAGAAAAGGGGAGCACACAGCAGTTCCGAGAAAGGCAGGGCAACACTCTCCAAGGCGTGGGACACCTTCATGACACCCCGGCAGCACCCTCACCCTGATGCGCAGCCTAGTGTCACAAGGAGGGAAAAGTTTTGGAAGATGGTGAAGGAGTACGTAGCAGACCGTGTCAGCGTCCTCAATGATCCCTCTGTGCCTTACAACTACTGGGTGTCCAAGCTGGACACGTGGTATGAACTGGCACTCTACGCCTTGGAGGTGCTGGCCTGCCCTGCCGCCAGCGTTCTGTCTGAGCGGGTATTTAGTGCTGCTGGTGGCATCATAACAGATAAGCGTATCCGCCTTTCCACCGACAATGCTGATAGGTTGACACTTATAAAAATGAACAAGGCCTGGATTTCCCCTGACTTCTCCACTCCACTGGAGGAAAGCCCCGGGGGAACATAAACTCACTTTATATATGTTATTTACAATGATGGTAATACTCTGTATTCCCATTCACCCCTTCCACCCAAAAAACGGTTATATGGTTGACTCTTAATGTTCTCATCCTCCTCCTCCTCTTCCATATGCCCTGGGATATAATTTTTATATAGGGCCAGCTCACCAGCGTGCCCTGGGATATAATTTTTATATAGGGCCAGCTCACCAGCGGGCCCTGTGATATAATTTTTATATAGGGCCAGCTCACCAGCGGGCCCTGTTTGCCAATTTTTATATAGGTCAGCTCACCAGCGGGCCTTCTCATATAATGTTTTATTGGGTCAGCTCTCTAGCGGGCCCTCTCATATAATGTTTTATAGCGTCAGCTCACTAGCGGGCCTTCGCATATAATGTTTAGGATGGTCAGCTCTGCAGCAGACCCTCACCCATAATGTTTTAGATGGTCAGCTCAGCGCACGTTTCCCTCTTAATCATGGCCTCAGTTCTGAAAATCAAGGAAATTTTTGGGATAATTTGCCTCTGCGCACGTTTCCCTCTTAATCATGGCCTCAGTTCTGAAAATCAAGGAAATTTTTGGGAGAATTTGCAGATGATATACAAGTAAATATACAGCAAATATTGTTTGGTAACAATTTTTCGCCTAAAGTCGTTTTTATTTTCCTTTTTGTGTGTTTTATGGTCAGTCTGTAAAAATGGCGTACTACGGGCGAAAGATCGTTCCCAGCAGCGATGTTGGAGTCCAAGATGCATCCAGACATCCTCCCTATGCTGTCCCTGAACCATTTCTGTGGTGTTTCCATCATTTTCTTCCATTTTCCTATGGACCAGGCACCCTCCCCTCATCAGAGCAGGGGGTGCCTGGTGTAATGCTCGAGTCCTCCCATTGACTTCAATGGGGCTCGGATGCTCGGCCGAGCACTCGAGCCTCAGGGGGTGCTCGGTCAGAGCACCCGAACATCCGAGCATTGGGGTGCTCGCTCATCACTAATATATATATATATATATAGATAGATAGATATTAATGTAAAAGCCTGTGTACACGGACCAAGGTCTGGATGATGTTAACCCTTTGATTGCCAGAAGGGTACGCAACGCAACGCAAAGGGTTAAGAGGCTGGTCCTGCTCTGCGTCCTGCCGTCGACACAGTCATGCACTATAGAGACTGCCCAAAAGCACAGAATGCTCCCAGCACAGAACTCCCAGCATTCTGTGCGTTCAGGCAGTCTCTACTGCGCATAACAGCTTCTGACAAACATCTTAGCGAATTATTATATAGGAGATATATATATATATATATATATATATATATATATATATATAGATATATATATATAGATATATACTAGTATGAAAGCCTGTGAACATGGGCTAAAGTGCCACCAGGTGGCATCGGCTGCTGCCCTGGAGCCGGGAGCAGAGACCAGTAGGTGGTGGGCCGTTTGGAGCTCCCCACTCCGGATCAGTGTGTTCGGCCACTCTCTGCACTAAGATTTCTCCAACTTGAGAAATCTCAGACTGCAATCTATTGCAGGTGATAAATGCTACCTCCTGTTTTATCAAAAATGTCCCTGCTGAAGTCTATAGGGCAACCTGGAGATAAAAGCAGTGATAACATTAGCACCTGCAATAGAATCCAGCCCTTTATTGCATAGGCTCCATAGAATAATGTAAGACTTCGAGAAGTGATAAACTGTAAAAGTCATCTCCACGTTATCACCTCTTTATCACCGCTTAGTGAATCTCCCTCAAGGAGTTAGAACCCCATTTGGATTAATGGGAAATGCTATTCATAGTCTATAGGCCAGCTGGTCTCAGGGCAGTTTTGAACCTGGTCACACATCATCACCAGCCCCGCGAGTTCCTTTTGGGGAAATAAGACATATCTCCCTAAAAGTACCATAGAGGGATGTGTCTTGTCAGCACAATCCTCTGTGTATCCGGCTTCCACATAGCAAATAATGCAGGGCGCCAGGATATACCGTCCTATCCCGGCGTTCTGTATTATTGGGCAGGTTAAGCACTTAAACTGTATATAGAGGTCCACCCATCTCTCCACTGATCTGCAATGTGTTGGAGATCTCCTTAGCATCCAACGGCTTAAATAATAGCCTGTAAAGGGTTATAAAATTGGTGCAAGGACATTGCAACAGTTCTGACCACACCCACAATTCAGAATGTGGGTGTGGCCAGCACAGCCAAAGCTCCACCCCTCAATATTTGGAGCGCTAGGCATTTGCCTATTGGGAAATCCAGCCCTGGGGTGGAATTGCACCTCAGCCCTGTGTCTGATTCAATCTTGCTCCAAATCACCCATGTTTGTGCAGTAAGGGGGTTTCAGATCCCAGGGCCCAACAGGTTTAAATCAAGTCCCTTTTTATAAGATGAATGTCCATCTCATAACACTGAGGAACAAGTCACAAGAACCTCATCCACTGGAATCCAGGAGCTGGGGGAATGGAGGTTGTGTTTATAACTGACTTAATATAAATATGATCAGAAAGAAGTGGGCACGCATAGCAAAGATAATGAGCAGCTGGACATTGGAGATAATAGACCGTGAACCAACTGAGAAATATAATCTACCGTGAAATGCAGAATTTACATAATAAGCCATTACATTTTTGCCCCGTGTCAGCAGAGTCATTAAGAAAATTACACACATTGGGAAAAACATCAAAATTATAGAGCTCTTCCATACATTTCAGCACTATGGCTCAGCGGGGACACCTGTCGTTTGGACACTGGGTCTTGTATCTAATATATATTAATATAGACAGTGACTAAGGATGGGTTGAGGAGGTTTATATTTTCATTGTTGGACTTGTTGTGCATAATCTCATATGATCAATAAAAGTCCAGTTCTACTGTAATCATTGACGATGCCAAGAACTGACACAAGCTGATGTCAATTTGAACTTTCTTTATCATAGGGGGGGACAAATCACAATTCCCAAAATCTATATTGGTTTTAAAAGGGGGATTTAACCCTTTGAATACTAGATAAATCTGATCTCTCTAGCATTCAAGTGGTTAAAAAGTTCATTTAAATCAATGGGGAAGTTGGTTTCCTACAGAATTGCTTCTCTGTTACTAAGTATATCAACATAACAGACTCTCTGATAGAAACATGGAAACATAAAATTTGATGGCAGATAAGAACCATTTGGCCCATCTAGTCAGCTAATTTTTTTCTGCTGTAAAAACCTCAAACCTTAATTGGTCCTTGGTCTTATCTTATATTCAGGAAAGCCTTATGCCCATGCATGTTTACATTCCCTCACTGTATTAACCCCTGCCACTTCTGCTGCTAGGCTGTTCCACTTATCTATCACTTCTGCTGGTAGATGATTCCACTTATCTTCCACCCTCAAAGTGAAGGTACACTTTCTTAGGTTACATCTAAGCCTCTGTCCCTCTAGTTTTTGACTATGACCTCTTTTCCTATCATTTTTATTCCTTTGAAATATACATCCCTCCTGCACTTTGTTGAATCCCTTTATGTATTTGAATGTGTCTATCATATCCCCTCTCTCTCTTCTCTCCTCCAAGCTATACATGTTCAGATCCTTTAGTCTATCCTGATATTTCTTTTCCTGTAAACCAGTCACCATTTTAGTAGCCCCATACCTCCCAAGTGTCCCACTTTAGGAGGGACAGTCCCTCATTTAGACCCAAATCCCTCTGTCCCTCTTTCCCACTCTGATGTCCCTCTTTCTAGGAGATCAGATTGTGTGGTGTGTATATAAGTGTATCATATTGTTCTACAGCAATAACACTCACATTATTGTTTGTTTAAACGTAGTATGTGTGTTTATAAATTAGTCTGTGTAAATAAAATCCTTTGGTCTTGTTATAAGTCATTTATTAGGTTATACAAAAAGGTATGAATAGGTCATGAAATAGCCTAAAAATCCCTGGTAATGCCCCGCCCACCAGCTACACCCCCAGCCACACCCCCTAAAACATAAGTGTCCCTCTTTGGCAATTTGAAATGTTGGGAGGTATGTAGCCCTTCTCTGAATTTTCTCTAGAGTATCTATATCCTTCTGGAGATGGTGTCTCCAGTACTGTGCACAATACTCTAGGTGAGGTCTAAATAGACATCTGTAGAATAGCATGACCAGGAAACAGGAAGTGCAACTTAAGATGTCTCCCCCTTGCCTGCTGAAAAATAGTGCATGCAGTATGTTATATCTTAAGTCCCATCAAGTTATTCACAATTTTAAACATATGTCAACAATTTTTCCTGCATACATGTTTTTATTAATAGCAAGCTGTATTTGGTATTAATGTTCCTTTCATTTGTTTATTTGTGATTTTATTCAGAAGCAAATGTTGTAACAGAAAAAAATATATCCAAAGTCCAGTGCAGCCAATTATATATATTTATATATTTATAATATACAATAATGAACAAAAGTGTTAGACTGATGTGATAGAATGTTGAAAAGTAAGGCTATTTCAAAAATAGACATGTAAATAGTTTATTTTATCAGTTAACAAAATGCATAGTGAGTAAACAGAAGAAAAATTTAAATCAAATCAATATTTGGTGTGACCACCCTTTGACTTCAAAACAGTATTAATTCCTCTAGGTACACTTGCACAAAGTAAGGGATTTTGTAGGCATATAGTAAGTGTATGATTAAACAATTATACCAAACAGGTGCTAATGATCATCAATTTAATATGTAGATTGAAACAAAATCATCAACTGAAACAAAAACAGCTGAGTAGGAGGAATAAAACTGGGTGAGGAACAGCCAAACTCATCTAACAAGATGAGGTTGCTAACTTGCTAAAGACAGTTTAATTTCAAAACTCATACGCCACGGCAAGACTGAGCACAGCAACTAGACACAAGGTAGTTATACTGCATCAGCAAGGTCTCTCCCAGGAAGAAAATCCAACGTAGACAGGGGTTTCCAGATGTGCTGTCCAAGGTCTTTTGAAGAAGCACAAAGAAACCGGCAAAGCTGTGGATCATAGATGCAGTGGTCGGCCAAGGAAACTTTGTGCAGCAGATGAGATGAAAGGCACATCATTCTTATTTCCCTTTGCAATTGCATGATGTCCAGTAGTACCATCAGCTCAGAATTGGCAGAAAACAGTGCGATCCTGGTACACCCATCTATTGTCCAGTGAAGTCTGGTCAGAAGTGGTCTTAATGGAAGACTTGTGGCCAAAAACAACATACCTCCGACATGGAAACAAGGTCAAGCGGTTCAGCTATGCACAAAAATACAGTAACTGGGGTGCAGAAAAATGGCAGCAGGTGCTCTGAACTGAAGAGGTAAAATTTGAAATATTTGGCTGTAGCAAAAAGCAGTTTGTTCACCGAAGGGCTGGAGAGCAGTACAAGAATGAGTATCTGCAGGCAAAAGTGAAGCATGGTGGAGGTTCCTTGCAAGTTTGGGGTGCATCTCTACAAATGGAGTTAGGGATTTGGACAGAATTAATGGACTCCTCAATGCTGAGAAGTACAGGCAGATATTTATCCATCATGCAGTACCATCAGGGAGGCTTCTGATTGGCCCCAAATTTATTCTGCAGCATGATAACGACCCCAAACATACAGCCAAAGTCATTAAGAACTATATTCAGTGTAAATCAGAACAAGGAGTCCAGGAAGTGATGGTATGGTCCCCACAGAGTCCTGATCTCAACATCATTTAGTCTGTCTGGGACTATGTCGCTTAAGGCAACAGGAGGAGACAATGGCCTAAGAGTAACGGAGGCAAAGGTAATTAGCACGGTTCCACTACGGTGGACGCTCACCGTGGACTACAAAGACTGGTCAGAGCTCGTGCCAAACGGAGGCCCAACGGAGAGGTCAACACTAATGCTCTTGCTACGCCCCAAAGGGTTAATGTGCTTCACATAAAATGGATGGCAACTGGAAGCGCCCATCTGACCTACAGAAACAGTACGCCCAGGGTATTGGAAGCAACCACACTGGTATAGCAAGTGCAACGCCCCTGAAGGGGTTAATAATCGTTATGGTCTGAATAACGGCAACCAAGTGAACCCACATAAGACCAAGCGATGCAGCATGGTGTGAAAGGATACTGGCACACTGAGACTCTGAGCCAACTGGTAGGATCGGACAAGGTACCGGAGTACCGGAGACGTGAGACACACTCTGAGGGAACCGGGCAACTGTAAGCAGCCGGAACTGCCGGAGATAGTCCAGCAAAGCAAGCTGAGAGCAGGAACCACCGCCAACCGGTTTGGTAACTAGCACAGGAACGTAGCCAAGCTGAGTCAGAGCTGGAAGCAGGAACATCAATCTCGCCGGGTCGGTACACGGAGCAGGAGCGTCAATCTCGCCGGGTCGGTACACGGAGCAGGAACGTCGATCTCGTTGGGTCGGTACACGGAGCAGGAACGTCAGGCAGGCCGGGTCAGAACAGGAAGCAGGAACGTCAGCCAATCCGAATCGGTACACAGAATCAGGAACTAAGACTAATGGCGTGGTCAGGCAGTCCGGGGTCATACACTGGTATCAGAATCACAGAACTAGCACCAGGCATCAGGTACACCATGAAAGGGCATTAGCCAAGTGACAGCCCAGGGTATAAAAAGGCTGTCACTAGGAGGAGCAGTACAGCACAGCCAAAAGGAGAGCAGCAAAATAGAGATGGACAGAATGTCGCTCAGATCACGGGCGCCGTGATACCCTTTAACAAAAGGGGTGGTCTGGGAGACTGGGCTGTAGCGATAGCGAAAATAGGCTGCTTGGTTGTACTTGCCCCACCAGCCCAAAAATTGCCAGTCCGCCCCTGGCCAGATGGAATTGCATTGCACAGCAGTGCGTTCCATACCCCTATGGCACTCTCAGGGTTAATAAATAGCAAATGAATGTATAGTGTGTCAAACTAGATCTACAAGATTAAAATGGAATTCTGAGTTTACATGTTGGAGTGTTTACAGGGTGATGGGAAGTGTAGCCTTAACCCTTTCAGTGTCAGAGGGGTATGGAACACATTGTTCTGACACTGAAGGGGTTAAACAGCTGGGGGTTCAAAGACTGACAACTACTATTATAATAACGGAAGAAGAAAAATACATCTGAGGAAATGTTAAAGGGGATCTATCACCCCTGTTCAAGTACGGTTTAAATGATAGCTTATATAGAGAATATGACCATTTCTTTACTATTTCCAGTTTTTAATACTCTATTTGGGTGAAAATTAACATTTTAAGAGTGCCTTGCACCCTACTTCCAGCTTTCTACCCACATTCTATCACTCTGCCTCTGCTCCTATCCCTCTAGCAGCCTCCTCCGATAACAGTTGCTTCTGTCTGTAAGCTGGAGAGCTCTCATTGGCTACATATTGATCTCTGCCAATGAGATCGCTCCAGCTTACAGACAGAAGCCTCCGTCATTGGAGGAGGTTGGGTAGAGGAAGGGGGGCAGAGGCAGAGTGATACACTGCGGGTAGAAAGCTGTACCTGCAGGCTATCCGGAAGTAGGGTGCAAGGCACTCTTTAAAAGTTAATTTTTGCCGAATTATAGTATTAAAAACTGGAAATAGTAAAGAAATGGTCATATTCGTTATATATAAACTATAATTTAAGCCACACTTGTACACGAGTGATAGATCCCCTTTAAGAATATGTAAATTGTAACATTTTCTGAATAGTCTTGATTGTGACTATTACATATTCTTTAATTCTTTCCACAAGTAAATTTTACTGTGAAACAAAGAAAGAAACAACCCGAAAATCAAAGGAAACAGTTGCCTTGATGAAAAAGAGATGGGATAATGTAGAGTGACTCAAACCAGGACTACTGCAATAAGATCAAAATGGAATTCTTATTTTACATGTTAGAGTGCTTATGGCATTGTTATAAAAATGTTAGTGCAGGGGTAACCGATCTGTAGACATCCATTTGTTTGGGGTGATGGGAGACGTAGTCTTAAACAGCTGGTGATCCAAAGATTGACTACTGTTATTATAGCAGCTGAAGAAAGATTCTGTATTCAGGAGAAAAATACAGCTAAAGAAATTATAAGAAAATGTAAATTGATTGTGACTATTGCATATTCATACATTCTTTCCATAAGTAAGTTTATTTTGTGGCTCTTAAAAGGGAACTATCCATTGGAAGCACTTACCTAGGTAGGAATCCATCATACAGCAGTCAGGTGTATATCTATATAATTACTGTGTGTAACAGAAGGACTTACCTAGGGAGGAGTCCATCATACAGCAGTCAGGTGTATCTATATAATTACTGTGTGTAACAGAAGTACTTACCTAGGTAGGAGTCCATCATACAGCAGTCGTGTGTATCTATATTATTACTGTGTGTAACAGAAGTACTTACCTAGGTAGGAGTCCATCATACAGCAGTCAGGTGTATCTATATTATTACTGTGTGTAACAGAAGTACTTACCTAGGTAGGAGTCCATCGTACAGCAGTCAGGTGTATGTATATAATTACTGTGTTAAACAGAAGCACTTACCTAGGTAGGAGTCCATCATACAGCAGTCGGGTGTATCTGTATTATTACTGTGTGTAACAGAAGTACTTACCTAGGTAGGAGTCCATCGTACAGCAGTCAGGTGTATCTATATAATTACTGTGTGTGACAGAAGCACTTACCTAGGTAGAACTCCATCATACAGTAGTCAGGTGTATCTATATAATTACTGTGTGTAACAGAAGCACTTACCTAGGTAGGAGTCCATCATACAGCAGTCAGGTGTATCTATATAATTACTGTGTGTAACAGAAGCACTTACCTAGGTAGGAGTCCATCATATAGCAGTCAGGTGTATCTATATAATTACTGTGCATAACAGAAGCGCTTACCTAGGTAGGAGTCCATCACACAGCAGTCAGGCGTATCTATATAATTACTGTGTGTAGCAGAAGCACTTACCTAGGTAGGAGTCCATCATATGGCAGTCAGGTGTATCTATATAATTACTGTGTGTAACAGAAGGACTTACCTAGGTAGGAGTCCATCATACAGCAGTCAGGTGTATCTATATAAATTGTGTATTTTCCTAACAGATTGTGAAGGAAAGTCAGAATTTTATTAAAGACATGGAGACGAATATTATGCTTTAATCATTCCCACTGCTCCACATAGCAGCAGAGAAACTGTTTATTTATACAACCAAACAAAAGAAAAACTGCTAGGCATTCTCCTCCCCTAAGATACTCCCACATCCTCTATAAAAGGTGATGCCCTCTGTAACTCCTCCTCTTTCGATTGATCAGCGACTTAACCGGATGAACCGAACAAGCTCCACCGGAGAACCGAACCAAATCCCAAAACTGGAACGAACAAACTCAAAACCTCCACCAGCTGTGACCCACAGATTCCACCAGAAAGTGAACGATACACAGCCATGTAGCAGATCAACCTGGAAAAAAAGAAAAGGGAGGGAATCCAGGGAGGGACCCAACGGGCCAAAGACGCCGTAGATACCAGCAAATGGGGCTTGCGGATAGAGATCAGCAACCGAGACCAGGTCCAGCAGCATAAATTAGCTGTCCGCAGCTTGTACTCCTGCAGACAGCGCACAACACAAAGTTGAGGCCGAAGCGGGAACACGGGATAAAGCACAGAACGCGAACTAGTCTAAGTGTGCCGACAAATCACAAAACGGACACCTTCAGGCACAAAAGAACACCTGTGGAGATCCAATCATGGACGTCAGACACCCGCCGAAAAGAAATCAGGCACAACAACATAGTCAACTTAGCGGAAAGCTGTTTCAAAGAAAGAGACTCATTGGAAGACCAGGCTTCTAAGAAATCCAAGACGACGTTAACATCCCACAAGGAATGATAACGAGAGCGAGGTGGTCTTGAAAACCGAATGCCCTACAAAAGGTGGCAGACCACCGGACACTGACCCACCAGTGCCCCATCAACCGGAATATGACCAGCCGATATGGCCGACCGGTACGTGTTGATGGCCCGATAAGCCTCACCCTGGTCAAACAAAAAAGACAGAAAATTGACTACTGCCACTGGAGATGCTGAAATGGAATCCAGATCCCATGCCACGCACCAACGATGCCAAGCTGTCCAAGCCGACTGGTATATGGCTCAGGTACCAGGTGCTCATGACTCCGCCAGAAGGAACTGAGCTGACTGCGAAAAAGACTGGACAGACTCCCGTCTCCCGAAATCAGCCAAGCCATCAGTTGAAGAGAACCATCGAGGACCAACTCGTGAGGCAACCCTAGTGGGTCTGCCAGAATTTGAGGGAACAATGGCAGAAGACGCGGCACGTCCACCGACAACTCCAGCAGTTGAGGAAACCAAGGCTGGGACGGCCAAAACGGGGTGATCAAAACTCTGTCGCACCCTGTCGTCTGACAGACAAAATCGTCCGAGCGATCAAAGCAAAAGGAGGACTGGAGGAAAGCGTCCACCGCCAACGCATCTGGATCTGGACGCCAACTGAAAAAACGGGGTAACCGTCGATTCAGACAAGACGCAAAAAGGTCTATCCGAAGAGAACCCCACAACTCCGCCAGAGCAGAAAATATCTGACCATGCAGCATCCAATCGCTGCGGTCCGAAAGGAAAGGGGAATTCCAATCGGCCTCTGCGTTGGACAGACTGTGCAAGTATTCTGCTTGGACCATAATGTTGCAAAAAAAACAGAAATGCCAAAAATCGCGAGCGAGCTCCGCCAGTGGCTTGGATCTCGTGCCCCTCAGCCGATTTATATAACGCACCGTGGACACATTGTCCATCTGAAGAAGGACACAACAATTGACCTGATCCCTCACCAGACTCTTTAGGGCGAAGGACCCGGCCAAAAGTTCCAAGCAATTTATGTGCAGATCTGTCTCCTCCGCAGACCATCTCCCTCCGGTCGTTACCGACCTGCGACGAGCGCCCCACCCAACGAGACTGGCGTCGGACTCTATCACGAGGTCTGGCACGACACCAAAGAGAGCCTTGCCATTCCAGGCATCTAAATGCTTGAGCCACCATACCAGCTCTTCACGGGCGTCGGGAGATAGGTCTATGACATCGGAATACCCGAGACCCCGCCGAAGATGATTCGCCTTCAATCTCTGAAGAGACCGATAGTGCAAGGAACCTGGGAAAATGGCGTGAATGGAAGCTGCTAGAAGTCCCACAATCCGAGCCAGAATCCACAAAGAGAAACTACCCGTCCGCAGGATGGCCCGAAGTTCCTTGTGTATAGAACGCACCTTTTTTGCCAGGAGGATTAGGGAGGCTTGATCTGAATCGACGAGGAAGCCGAGGAACTCCATAGTCCGAGACGGTGCTAAAACGGACTTGTCCCAATTTTTGAGAAAACCCACAGAGGTTAGCAGCCGCAGGGTTAACTCCATATGAGACAGAAGTCATTCCCTGTCCTGAGACATGATGAACATGTTGTCCAGGTAAATGATTAAACGAACCTCCCGGCTGCGCAAGAAATTGACCACCGGCTTTAGCAGCTTGGTAAAGCACCAAGGAGCTGACGAAAGCCCAAAGGGAAGGCAAGTAAATTGCCAAGTCCGAGGAAAACTGAAGGAAACTCTGAGAAACCGGATCCATGGGAACCGTCAGGTAAGCGTCCTTTAAACTGATCTTCACCATCCAATCGGTAGGAGAAGATCCTGGAGGCAATGAATCCCCTCCATTCTGAAATGGCGGTACAGTTGCGCAGGTTGATGACAAGGCGAAGGCCAGAATCCTTCTTCCGAGCCAGGAAGATGTTGCTTAGAAATCCGACTGAAAACGCTGGAGCAGGGCGAATTGCAGCCTTGCGCCGAAGTTCGGTGACCTCTCGGTCGACCAGAAGAGTGTCCGAAGAAGCGAACTGAAAAGATACTGGACGAGAAGCTTGCACCGGAATGAAGTAGAACTCTATGCGATACCCGGCCACCATGTGCAGGACCCACTGGTCCAAAGTGATTGAAGCCCATTGATGGGAAAAATGGGAGAGTCTGCCCCCCACTTTACCCAGAGAAGAAAACAGTCTCTGATAATAACTTACCCGCAAAAGGTCTGGACTTGAAGGTCCCTCTGCCGGGTCTGGAAAGCCAAGGTCTACCACGTTGTGGGAAGAAAGGACCCTCGGACCTAAGGTCCTGGAACTTTTGGGATTGGTGACCCCGGAACATAGGGACACGGGTCTGGTATCTCTGCTGGGCAGCGAGAGGACGTCCGGACGAGCGACCCTTACCACGTCCGGCCCTCCCAAAACTGTTTGGCTGAAACACACGCTTCAGGGAGGACTGAGCCTTATCTAAAGCCATGAAGGATGACACGAACTTGCTGAAGTCCTTAATAAAGGATTCTCCGAAAAGTTGTCCCTGAGCAGACGGCCCGGTTCAGAGACGGCCATGTCCGTCAATTTAGGATCTATTTTTGACAAAACGGCCTTACGCCTCTCAGCCGCCAAGGACGCATTAGCATTGCCCAAAAAGCAAATAGCCCGTTGAATCCATCCTCTGAGGACATGAACATCCACAGGCTCCCCAGACTGAATGGAGGATTCAGTAAGATTAAATATCTTGGCAATAGGGCCAAAAACATCCAATAGCTTATCTTCGCATATTCAAAGGGATCTATCCATGCCCCTACGGGGATCCTTGCCATCCTTCCCTATGAACTTAATCATCTTAGGGTCCAGTTCAGGAGTCTCACAAGCCCGATTGGTTATAATAGGAAGGGGACACTCAGCACGCAGCTTATTGCGCGATTTATGGCTCAGTGGTTTACGCACCCATTGCTCGATATAGCTGGCTACATGGGACACAGGAGACCACTCCGAAGACCTAGGGTGGTGAATGGTCTCCGGATCAAACAAAGGGACCCCCTGGAAATCCAAAACAGAGGTAGCCTTAATAGAATCAACACCAGGGGTAACCGACCGGGTTTTAACCCGGGGTAAATAAACATCATCTGAGAGATCGCTGGTCCTGGATGAGAGAACCCAATCCTCATCAGACGAATCAGAATCAGAGGAAACGCAATATGAGTCAGGCTTTGCTCGTCTAGCAGCTTTTCTCCTTATTACATCCACCTCAGGAGATGAGGGTCTTTTACGTGGGACAGAACCGAACGTGTCATATGCGCCGTCCGAGACTGGACCGGGACTGAGCCTAGGTCCCCCTTCATTAACCTCCAAATGTTTAGACTTCTGGGTGCGTTTTTTAAAACTCATATCCATATCCACCTTTTGAGGAGGGGTCGTAGCCAATGGCCCTACAGCCACTGGTGAAGCCGCAGCAGACACTGGGACCTCAAAAGAAGCAGCCACAGTAGTGGACTGAGAAGTCATGGTAGCCAGCATAGATTGGAAAAGAGTATTAGACATTTGCCACATCATGGAATCAAACATATTTTTAAACTGATCAGGGAGAGGGACCATAGAACCAGGTAAGGCAGAGGACCCCCCCCAGCACCAGTAGATCCCCTTGATTCCAAAGTAGCCTGAGCATTAGAAAGGGCAGAGGAATGGACACTAGCACAACTGCCCTCATCACTAGAAGCCATGGTTTGCAAATATGGACAAATATCAGATATAGAGATGCACTAGTAGTAGCGCTACAGGGCAGGGAGACTCCACAAAACTGCAAAAGTATATAAGAGTTAAACTCTGCTCGCCTTATAGGCTGAGAACAGCACAAACCCCAACAAGAAACTACTTAGAACAAGTACCCACGTTTTGTCAATGAAAGGATCACCGAAAAAATGGAGCGCAACGCTGAGCAGAGACACCAGACGCGAGGTGGCGGCCATCTTGGTACTCCCACCTCGCGTCTGGTGTCTGCCTGCGCACTACAAATAACCGAAACCCGGAAGAAACGAGTAATCACAAACGCGCATGCGCGAACCGCCGCCAAAGCCGGAACAGGAGAGATAGGAAGCGCACGTATAAACAAAGGGAGGGGAAGACCCTAGGCCACCAGGGAAAACTAAACGGTGTGAAGGCACCGAGATGAAGCACTAGGCCACCAAGGTGAAATATAAGAGAAACAGACACCATAAACGTGGAAACGTAAGGGCAAAATCAATATCCAGACAAACACCACCCCCCCAGGCAGGCGGGAAAGGGGATTTAAAAGCAAGCCACGATTCTAGACAATTAAAGGCAAAGTTACATAAGACAGACACATTTACAAATAAAATTGTCAGCAATACTCATCTGTTTGCGAGCAGCAGAGAAAGAGGAGGAGTTACAGAGGGCATAACCTTTTATAGAGGATGTGGGAGTGTCTTAGGGGAGGAGAATGCCTTACAGTTTTTCTTTGTTTGGTTGTATAAATAAACAGTTTCTCTGCTGCTATGTGGAGCAGTGGGAAATATTATAGCATAATATGAAGTCTCCGTGGAATGCAATAAAATTACTGTGTGTGACACAAGGACTTTGAAAGTAAATGCAAAATATGAAGCCTCCTGTCATGTAGTAAAATTACTGTGTGTAACAGAAGCACTTACCTAGGTAGGAGTCCATCATACAGCAGTCAGGTGTATCTATATAATTACTGTGTGTAACAGAAGCACTTACCTAGGTAGGAGTCCATCACACAGCAGTCAGGTGTATCTATATAATTACTGTGTGTAACAGAAGGACTTACCTAGGTAGGAGTCCAGAATACATCATGTCTGTGTGTTTTTGGGAGGGCTGTGTAGATAGGAAAGGGTTGATCTCCATGTCGGCCTCTTTGCCCCATAGTGCTCAGGGCTCTGTATTTCTCCAATAAGTCCCTCATTTTTTGGGGTTTCTTTTTTCAGGTTATTGTGCAAAAATTTTATTGACAAGTCGGCAATGTGACTGGTCTATGGAGTCCGGGTAGGTAACTGACTCTTGGTTGACCATTGCTGTGGTCTGAGAACATGCAGGCTGCCCAGGTGATGAGTACAATGGGGACACTAGGACACACTTCATCTCAGCTGTGTGTGTATGTGTGGTGGGAGGTACTAATATCTCACATGGTCAACCACGATTTATGTTACATCAAGTGGTGTTTTACTTGTATGGAGCATTAACTGGTTAATAGCTTTGGCCTTTCACCGCTATAGAGATAGATATAACCAACTGCTGCATGAAGGACACATTCCTAAGCAAGTAATTCTATTAAAAAGATTAAAAGCCTCTTGTTTCAAGAGTATGTTTCTCTTTTAAGAAAAAATAACAAAATAAATGCAATTGCTGGTAAGAAGATTGGGAAAGGGAACATTAAAAAACTCAGATCTACATCTTGCATGAAAGGCATCTGGATATATAGCGATGATCGCCATCTACTGGAACACAAAAATAAATATTCATTTCCATATAAAGTATTACGCAAGTAAGCCAGTAAGTAACCATATTTCTGTTACACACAGTAATTATATAGACACACCTGACCGCTGTATGATGGACTCCTACCTAGGTAAGTACTTCTGTTACACACAGTAATATAGATACACCTAAGTGCTATATGGTGGACCCCTACCTAGGTAAGTGCTTCTGTTACACAGACTAATTATATAGATACACCTGACTGCTGTATGATGGACTCCTACCTAGGTAAGTGCTTCTGTTACACACAGTAATTATATAGACACACCTGACCGCTGTATAATGGACTCCTACCTAGGTAAGTACTTCTGTTACACACAGTAATATAGATACACCTAACTGCTATATGGTGGACCCCTACCTAGGTAAGTGCTTCTGTTACACAGACTAATTATATAGATACACCTGACTGCTGTATGATGGACTCCTACCTAGGTAAGTGCTTCTGTTACACACAGTAATTATATAGACACACCTGACCGCTGTATAATGGACTCCTACCTAGGTAAGTACTTCTGTTACACACAGTAATATAGATACACCTAACTGCTATATGGTGGACCCCTACCTAGGTAAGTCCTTCTGTTATACACAGTTATTATATATATACACCTGACTGCTGTATGATGGACTTCTACCTAGGTAAGCTCTTCTGTTACACACAGTAATTATATAGATACACCTGACTGCTGTATGATTGACTCCTACCTAGATAAGCGCTTCTGTTACACACAGTAATTATATAGATACACGTGATTGCTGTATGATGGACTCCTACCTAGGTAAGTGCTTCTGTTACACACAGTAATTTTATGGCAAGAATGGAGAATTCATATTATGCATAAACTCTCTCTACTGCTTCCTCTAGCAGCAAAGGATACTTTATTACAAATACAAAGAAAAAACTTGCAGTAACCATAGCAACCCCTCCACCAATGACATAGAGACCCACATAATAAATAAGGTTGCAACTCCAAACTCCCCCTCTTTCTTTGCTGCTTCCATACAAGATACGTACACACCAGTTTGCTCTGTACATTTTGTGTCTTCATGTGAATTTGTTGTACTTTATTCCCATAATTGTGTGAATTTTCTAATGCATAAAGCTTTCCCTTGTGCGACTGTTTTATGGTATCCAAGTGTGCACCTAGGGTTACTGCTCTGACCTGTTAGGCTGCAGTTTCTGTGTGACACTTATGGTCGCCCTTTTCTGTTTATGTATTGCTGATGGTCTTTCCCTGAATCTTTGGTTTGTGCCTGTTTTTTTGTCCCTGAGAGTTCTCTGCCCCTCGGTAGGTGCCCTGCGTTATAGGTTCATTTCCTTTTTATTTTCCTCTTTATTTTATTTACTTTGGCTTTTCTTTTTTTGGGGCTTGTACTGACTCTCTTCATCCACTTTTGCCCCCATTCCGCTTTGCGTAACTCTTGTGAGCCTTGCCCTGTCTTCAGCTGCTCTGGCTGGTTTTCGCACCATGCGACCTATCACTTCCGGTGACGTATTCTATTCATTACATCCCTCGGAGCCGACATCTTGTATTTGTTTCCCTCGGTAGTGGTTGTGTCCCTGTCCTGCTGCAGGCGTTTGGCAAGTGCTCTTTTTGGTTGTGGGGATCCTTCTTTTTTCTACTGTGCCCCCTTTTCATTACTGGGGATTTTATTTTTACCCAGTTTAGCAACTGTTCTATTTCTACTGTTGACCAATAGTGGCATATCCTTTGGTTTATATAACCTTCACTTGCCCTCTCCTTTTTATCTATTGGGGTCTCACTGTTCACATTATTTGTTATATTTCTATACTTGATCATGTCAAGCTTTGAGGAGGATTGTCCTGACCTTTTGGTCACGGAAGTACTTGATCCTGCCCAGGCCTCTATGGCTCCTGCCCCTTCCCAGTCTGGTAGGAGATCCCACCCTGTGGATCTTACTGCCATGTTTCAGGCTGGGTCTGCACAATTCTATAAGTTCATGGAACTCTCCATGCATTCCGCTATGCAGAAATTATCATCCTCCTTTGCGGAGTCTTTTGCCTTAGCCTTTAAAGGGCAGGGCCCTCCTGGGTCTGACCCTATTGCTCCGTCTACTAATTTGGCCCTGGGGGTGGGAAATAACATCATCTTGCCTGCTACAGTTGCTGGGGACGCATCTGGGCCTGCAGAGGCTCCTTCTCACTCAGGAGGCAAATGTACCTGTAAAAGACATCATGTCTCTAAATCTGACCCTGCAGGGTATACTGATAATTCACTCCATAAGAGTGACTCAGAACAGTGTGGCTTTGGTCTACACACCGTATCCTCCCATCCAGAGGACACCAATGGGAGGAAACAGAACCTGAGGAGGTTACAACCTAACACTAAGAACCCGTGGAGGTCAAAACCTGACTCTTACCGTTCCTCCTCTACTGAGGAGTCTTCGGATGACTGTTGGGCACCGCCTTATGCAAATGACAGGGACTCTGAGGGGTCTCCACCTAAGAAAGTTAAATCTCAGTCTTCTGAGCCTAGTAATGCTCCTTCGGTCTCAGCTACCCCTACACTCCTTGATGCTAGAGGTGAACCTCTTTTTACCCCGAGTGCATAAAACATCCCCGCTCCTTTGAATGGACCCCAAGGCCCCACGTAGCACAATATTTGGAGACTGGGGCCGTAAGCCTATCAATAAGGCCACTAGGTCAAAATTGAGGGCTGAATGCCCCCGTCCTATAATCGCTAATAAGGTGTGTGAGACACATGAATTGGATTCCAAAATGGTCCAATTTATTTCTAAGTCCAGGAAGGATCCCAGGAAAGGAGTGGATCAGGCCTTAAAATCTTGTCAAGACAAACTCCTGGATTCTTTGGGGCCCCTAGCCAGGATTGTTGAATTGTCTGAGGAGGCTTTGCTCACCAAGTCCCCTGTTGATGTCTTGTGTGGTTGGGTGCAACGGGCCATCTGTATGATTGGCAGCACCAATTTGGCCATAGCTTCTGAGCAGCAGCGGGCACTCCTTTTGAGGATTGACCCTAAGCTTGCTGAGATGGCTAATTCCAAACCCGGCCCTTCAGCTAAAGGGCAGTTGTTTGGAGATTCTTCTTTCATTTAGGAGTTAGGAAAGTTTGTGTCCTCCTTCACGGCCCTTGACAAAATGCAGGACTTCTTAAGGACAGTTTTCCACCCCAAAATTTTTGACAGGGCCGGGAGAGGCAAGGGCTTCTCCCCTGGATGGTCCTGCCAACGCCAACAGCAGTTTCAGGCCCCCACTTACCCTACCTATCGGGGTAAACCCCTGCAGGACCCGAGAGGCCAGGGCCCTTTCTTCCCGACATGTGGCAGATCTTAGAGAACAAGGTCCAGCAGAGGACACATCTGAGGCCATTCCTACTCTGGTGAGTATATGTTCTCTATACACTTCTTCCCTGGAACAAGTGGGTGTGTCACATTTTTTCCCTCACTGGTGCGGCTTGACTGCAGATCCTTGGGTGTTGCAGACAGTCATGGGTTTCCACATCAAATTTTTTGTTCCCCCACGTCAGGGGGCTTTGCCTCCACCATTCCATTTTTCTATGGTGGATGCCACCTTGGTGGACACCGAAATCTCCACTTTGTGAGCCAAAAGAGCAGTAACACACGCGACCGGGTCCCCTCTTGACTTCATCAGCAATATTTTTCTTGTTCAAAAAAAGGACTCCGGTCTCAAACCTGTCATAAATCTTAGTGCCCTCAACGAGTGCGTCCTTTACAGCCACTTCAAGATGGAGGGCATCCATCTTCTGCAGGACCTTCTCCTGCCGTCGGACTGGATGTTAAAGATAGACCTCCAAGATGCGTATCTGACGGTCCCCATGGCACCGCCTTCCCAGGTTTTTCTGAGTTTCCTTTGGCAGGGCAGGACTTGGTGCTTCATGAAGCTCCTGAAAGCTGTGGTGACTTACTTGCTATCACGGTGCCCGTGATTGCTGTCTTCTCCTGTCAGTTATCTGTGAAGGCTCTCCATTGGCTGCCTGTCTTGAATCTGCCCAGTATTGCCTATATAGATGGGGTTCTGGCACCCTTTGGTTGCCCTTTTGTGGTGTCTCTATGTCTATAGCCACCTGCATCCTTTTCCTGAGTTCCCTGGGCCTTACTGCATACACTACCTTCCAGATTCCGTCTTCTTACCTGCCTGACAGCCTCCTCTGCTGAAGTGATTCCCACCTCCGTTCCTGATCCGGTTTGGGCTGATGTTCCTGCTTCCGTTCCTGATCCGGTCGTCTGCGTTACTGTTCCAGCTTCCTGTCCCGGCTTGGCTGTCTGTTCCTGCTTCTGGATCGTGTGCAGAGTTCTCCGTCCTCATGTCGCCTGGGCGACATTTTCATCTCTGAGTGTCTATGTGTACTCCAGTATGTGGGTACTGGTTCGCTCCATCTATCACCGGTTGCTTGCTGCTTCCCATACAGCACCGGTAGTGTCAATGTGTACTCCAGTACGCGGGTACTGGTTCGCTCCATATATCACTGGTTGCTTGCTGCTTCCCATACAGCACCGGTAGTGTCAATGTGTACTCCAGTACGCGGGTACTGGTTCGCTCCATATATCACTGGTTGCATGTTGCTTCCCATTCAGCACCGGTAGTGTCTATGTGTACGCCAGTATGCGGGTACTGGTTCGCTCCATATATCGTCGGTTGCTTGCTGCTTTCCATACAGCACTGGTAGTCTCATTGTGTCGTCCAGTACGCGGGTACTGGTTTGCTCTTATTCACTGGCTGCTCTCTGACACCTATATGCACCAGTAGGCCTCTGTGTAGTCCAGTATGTGCGACTGGATTGCTCCACCACTTCTTAGTTGCTGAGGCCACTTACGCTCCTGTACCAGTACTTGTCGCCTTTGGGCCCAAGGCTGCCTTGCCCGGTATATTGGCAGGGCCAGTAGAGCCTTCTCTCTCATTGTACCAGCCTCCTGGCTGCCTTGCCCAGTATATTGGCAGGGCCAGTAGAGCCTTCTCTCTTGTTGTACCAGCCTCCTGGCTGCCTTGCCCGGTATATTGGCAGGGCCGGTAGAGCCTTCTCTCTTGTTGTACCAGTCTCCAGGCTGCCCTGTCCGGTATATTGGCAGGACCGGTAGAGCCTTCTCTCTCGTTGTACCATTCTCCAGGCTGCCTTGCCCGGTATATTGGTAAGGCCGGTAGAGTCTGTTTCCATATTGTGCCTATTCTAAGGCTGCCTTACCCGGTATTGGCAAGGCCGGTAGAGCCTCTATTATTATTCACCGTACCACTGTTCACTATTGCATTGTACTATTACGTGTTGAGATATATGTGTATGTCCAAACCGTGAGGGTTTTCTTTAAACTTTCAAGAAAGTTTTGTTTTTATCTTAACTCTGTGTCTGAGAGTCAAAACAAACCGTGACACTTGCGTAGTTGGGGTATTCTCCTGATTATGTCATAGGGTTGGGCTGTCCTACTCAATCGCGCCAGTTGGACTCTTCACCTTCTTTCGAACCTGGGGTTTTTAATGAACTGGAAGAAATCCCAGTTGGTGCCTTCACAGTCATGGAGTTCCTGGGCTTTGTGGTGGACTCCCGGGAAGCCTTTCTGAGTCTCCCGGGGGCGAAAGTCCATGCGATTCGCAAGGAAATTTGCCATATTCTCAGGCAGGATCAGATTTCACTCCGATTACTGGCTCACGTTGTGGGCCTTCTGGCGGCCTCTATTCAGGCGATCTTTCCAGGGCCCCTTCATTATCTGGCCTTGCAATGCCTGAAGGCGCTTCACCTTCGCAGGAACCTAGGGTACGCTGAATTCATCGCCCTATCGTCCGATGCACTGGAGGAGCTCGTGTGGTGGCTCAAACATTTTGATGCCTGGAATGGCAGGGCCATCTTTGTGTGGTGCAGGATCTAGTCATCAAGTCAGACGCCAGTCTGCTTAGTTGGGGCGCTCAGCTAGGTGCTCTTTCTACAAATGGTGGCCAGAGGAAGCTTCACTTTATATCAATTACCTCGAACCTTTAGCGGTGTCTTTCGCTCTTAAGAGCTTGGCCGAGGACCACGTGTATGGGAGGGACGAGATCCAAGCCATTGGCGGAATTGGCCAGGGACTTCTGGCATTTTTGAATAGATCGCGATATTACTGTGCTCACCGAACACTTACCTGGTCTTTCCAATGCAGTAGCAGATTGGAATTCCAGGTATCTGACCTATCGCAGTGATTGGATGCTTCATTCAGACGTGTCCTTGAGGTTGCGCCGTCTGTGGGGTCCTTTTTGTATAGATCTCTTCGCCTCCCATTTGAATCGACATGTTCCTCTTTTCTTCAGTTGTCATTCGGATCTGGAGGCTTTTGCGACGGACCCTTTCCTGCAACCATGGGTACTGGGGACGAATTATGCGCTTCCCCTGTTTGCCATGATTCTTCTGACTCTTTTGACGATTCACCGGCAGATGTAGATGGTGGTGGTTGTGACGCCGTTTTGACCGATGCAACCATGGTTTCCCCCTCTTCTGGAGTTGTCAGCAGATTTACCTCACCTTCTCCCGGTGTTTACGCTCCTGTTGTCTGACCCCTCCAGTGCTCCGCACGAAATGTTGGTGTGGCACGTTGGAGTTCCGGTGAGTGTTGGTGGACGTTAGTTGGAGTGTTCTGGTTCCAGTGGTCGCTTCCGAGTTCCAGGAAGGATGTCTGCTAGCAAGAAAGAGGAAAAGTTTGGAGTTGCAACCTCATTTATTATGTGGGTCTCTATGTCAGTGGTGGAGGGGTTGTATCACGGTTCCCGTGATCTCTCTGTCACTCTTTGCTCAGTTGTGCTCCCATTGGCTGAGCTTGTTTGGCCCGCCCAGTATGGCCTTCATATACTGGGCCTCTGGCACCTGTCAGGTGTCCTTTCTTGGTGTTCCTGTACCAGTGCTACTGTTGCTGTGTTCCAGCGTTCCTGTGTACCGACTTGGCCCATCTGACTATGCTCATTGGTTCCTGCTCCGTGATTGACCCGGCCTGGCTGACTTTCCTGCTCCGTGACTTGATTCCAGCTATCCCTGACATCCTGAGAGTGTTCCAGCTGCGATCCTGATCCTGTGTCGCTTGGCGACATCCTGAACTTTCATAGTAGCAGTGTTTGTGCAGACTGAACACTCCGTTAACTCTTGCAGAGCCTGTTGCCTCCGTATACTGGGCCTTTCCGTTAACAGTTGCTGAGCACTGTTGCCTCCGTTATACTGAGCCTGTCTGTTAACACTTGCAGAGCACTGTTGCTTTCGATTTATTGAGCCTTCCGTTTACACTTGCAGAACATTGAAGCCTCCGTTATACCGAGCCTCCTGGTTACACTTGCAGAGCATTGTGGCCTCCGTTAACACTGTGCTTACTACGCGCAGTGTATCAGTTACCGCACCGGGTGGTGCTATTGGGCGATTCCATCAGCTCTCGCAGTGTACTGGGTTCAGTTACCGCACCGGAAGGGTGCTATTGGCTCTGGTTCCATTCAGCTCTTGCAGTGTTTGTAACTCCGATACTGTACCAGAAGGGTGCTAATGGCTCTGGTCCCTCAGCTCTAGCAGTTTGCATTGCCTCCGTTACAGCACCTCACGGGTGCCCACGTCTCAACAGTAGTGCTAGCTCTTGCAGAGTGTTGTGTATCTCCTCTCCTTGCCTGACCTGGGAGTGTGTCAGTTCCGCCTCACTGCTAAGGTGCTTCCACATCTTGCACCAGTCTCTTGCTACTTTTAACATCTACTGAGCGTTGTCAAACACACCACAACAGAGACTGATTACCTACCTAGAGCTTTAACCCATTTGATACTGATACTTCTTATTTATGCCTGTCCTGTGACAGTATTTGTTCTTGCTGTATATACTGGGCCTGAGAGGGCATACATATACCTGTATATCATTTACCTGTCATTCCAAACTAGCCTGTAGTGGGCAGTGTTCCTTGTCTTTTAATAAAACTCTGTTTTATTCTAACCTCCTGGTCTGAGTGTCTTACAAAACCATTACAGGTTGTTATGGTTACTGCAAGTTTTTTCATTGTGTTTGTAATAAAGTATCCTTTGCTGCTAGAGGAAGCAGTAGAGAGAGTTTATGCATAAAAATCGCCTCCGTGTCTTTAATAAAATTCTGACTTTCCTTCGCACCATGCTAGGAAAATCCACAAATTATATAGATACACCTGACTGCTGTATAATGGACTCCTACCTAGGTAAGTGCTTCTGTTACACAGTAATTATATAGATACACCTGACTGCTGTGTGATGGACTCCTACCTAGGTAAGTGCTTCTGTTACACACAGTAATTATATAGATACGCCTGACTGCTGTATGATGGACTCCAACCTAGGTAAGTGCTTCTGTTACACACAATAATTATATAGATACACCTGACTGCTGTATGATGGACTCCTACCTAGGTAAGTCCTTCTGTTACACACACAGTAATTATATAGATACACCTGACTGTTGTATGATGGACTCCTACCTAGGTAAGTACTTCTGTCACACACAGTAATTATATAGATACACCTGACTGCTGTATGACGGACTCCTACCTAGGTAAGTGCTTCTGTTACACACAGTAATTATATAGATACATCTGACTGCTGTATGATGGACTCCTACCTAGGTATGTGCTTCTGTTACACACACAGCAATTATATAGATACACCTGACTGCTGTATGATGGACTTCTACCTAGGTAAGTGCTTCTGTTCCACACACAGTAATTTCAGAATAGGTGTCAGACCCGCACAAGTAAGCGCCGCTTACCTTAGACTCCTCCGGTCTAACCTCCGGTTGCTGAGGGTGATGCTGCTGCCTGGTGGAGCGTCCCTTTGCAACGGAGATACACGCCGATCACGTGATGAGTCGGCTCGCACGTCATCAGGCCACTTCATCGGCAGCCGACCAGGAAGTTGGGAAGGCGACTGCTCAGCGTTCCCGATGCTCCCAGGAGTCAAGGTAAGTGTGGGAGGTTCTTGCTCACAAACAGCACCAACAGGTATCTATTTAACCCCTAAATGCCCCTGTCTCAGGGCTCCGTTATTCTGGTCCATGTGTTTACCTGATTTAACTAACAAATCTCTTTTGTTTTTTCCCTCCCTTTTCTGTGATACAAGTAACTCATACCTCCCAAGTGTCCCTCTTTAGGAGGGACAGTCTCTGTTTTAGACCCAAATCCTCTGTCCCTCTTTTCCACCCTGATGGCCCTCTTTTTTAGGTGATCAGACTGCGTGGTGTGTATATAAATGTATCACATTGCTCTACAGCAATATAACTCACATTATTGTTTGTTTAAATATCAGTATATGTGTTTATAAATTAGTCTGTGTAAATAAAATACTTTGGTTTTGTTATAAGTAATTTATTAGGTCATACAAGGAGGTGTCAATAGGTCATGAAATAGCCTAAAAATTCTCGGTAGCGCCTCTCCCACCAGTCACGCCCCCAGCAACACCCTCCTAAAACACAAGTGTCCCTCTTTGGCTATTTGAAAAGTTGGGAGGTATGGGAACTAATTGCAGTCTGGTGTGGTGGAACTGGTTAATTGCTGTGTTTGTAGGTGTAGATTCCTGCTTTAACCCCTTAACGACATGTGACGTACTATGACCATCACGGTCCTTGAAATACTCAAGGACCGGTGACGGTCATAGTACGTCACGTACTTTTTACTTACAGCGCTCTACCGGGAGCGCTGTAAGTAAAAATAGGGCCTGAAATTGACCGCTCCAACATCGGAGCGATCTCTATCAGGCCCCATAGTGATGCGCTGATACACGCAACAGGTCACGTGTACTGGCGCGTCCAAGTGGTCCTATGCGGTCCTTATGGGACAGAAACTTCCCAGGACCGCCGGTCGTTAAGGGGTTAAATAACAGAAAGAGAGAGAGATCTGTAAGTTGATCAGTGATCTGTGAACTGTAAAGCTAAACTTGTGATATTTTCTGGAGAAACGGAATATGTATTTTGTGTGTGGTGTAGAGTGGTAAGGGAGAGGTTAAGAAACAAATCTCTTTTGTTTTTTCCTTCCTTTGTTGTGGTACAAGGAACTAATTGCTGTCTGGTGTGGTGGGAGAGGTTAATTGCTGTATTTGTAAGTGGTGGATTCCTGCCTTAAATAACAGATACACAGTGAATACCTGAATGTGTGAATCTTTCATCACAATGTATGTGCAGAAGGGTGGTAAGTGTGGGAATTTAAATAACAAGCGGATTCAAATACAGGGGATTATACAGGGGAACACATAGAAACATAGAAACATAGAAGATTGAAGGCAGAAAAAGACCACCTGGTCCATCTAGTCTGCCCTTTAGTATTCCTTTATTGTTATCTTAGGATAGATACATGTTTATCCCAGGCATGTTTAAACTGTGTTACTGTGGATTTATCAACCACCTCTGCTGGAAGTTTGTTCCAAGTTTCTACTACTCTTTCAGTGAAATAATATTTTCTAATGTTTTTCTTGATTTTTCCTCCAACTAGCCTCAGATTGTGCCCCCTTGTTCTTGTATTCAGATTCTTATTAATCACACTTCCCTCCTGAACCTTGTTCAGTCCTTTAACATATTTAAAGGTTTCAATCATGTCCCCCCTTTCTCTTCTTTCCTCCAGACTATACATATTTAGATCTCTGAGTCGTTCTTGATAAGTTCTATGCTTTAGACCTTCCACCATTTTTGTAGCTCTTCTTTGAACCCGCTCAATTTTAGTTATATCCTTTTGCAGATGAGGCCTCCAGAACTGTACACAGTATTCCAGATGTGGTCTCACTAGAGCTCTATACAGAGGGATCACAATCTCCCTCTTCCTGCTTGTTATACCTCTAGCTATGCAGCCAAGCATACGATTTGCTTTCCCCACCGCCTGGTTGCATTGGTTACTCATCTTGAGGCTGTCAGAGATGACCACCCCCAAATCCTTCTCTTCTGAAGTCTTTGCTACCACAGAACTGCCAATACGATAGTCAGATTGAGGGTTCCTTTTCCCCAAGTGCATTATTTTACATTTGGAAACATTGAACTGAAGTTTCCATTGTTTTGACCACTTATCTAATAGTGCTAAATCATTCTCCATATTACAGACACCTCCTGGAACATCAACCCTATTACACACTTTTGTGTCATCAGCAAACAAGCAAACCTTCCCTGCCAAGCCTTCCCTTATGTCACTTACAAACATGTTGAACAGAACAGGGCCCAGAACAGATCCTTGTGGCACTCCACTTGTAACCAGTCTCTGCTCAGAATACACTCCATTAACAACAACCCTCTGGTTTCTGTCCTTCAGCCAACTGCAGATCCACTGAACTATCCAGGGGTTAAGTCCAATTCTTGATAATTTATCTATCAGCTCTTTATGGGGAACTGTATCGAAAGCTTTACTGAAATCCAGGTAGGCGATATCCACAGCACCACCTTCATCCAGCACTTTAGTTACATAGTCAAAGAAATCAATGAGATTAGTCTGACAGGATCGGCCCTCAGTGAAACCATGCTGGTTTGGGTCCATCAGGTTGTTTTTTGTTAGATGGTCAATTATCTTCTTCTTTAGAAGAGTCTCCATCATTTTTACCACTACAGATGTCAGGCTGACTGGCCTGTAGTTACTAGCTTCTTCTTTACTACCCTTCTTGTGAATGGGTACAACATTGGCCATTCTCCAATCATCAGGAACTTCTCCCGTAAGAAGGGACTGGTTATACAGATTAGTCAGGGGGCCAACTATGACAGATCGGAGTTCTTTAAGAACTCTAGGGTGGATTCCATCCGGACCCATCGCTTTATTTGACTTTAGCCGGACAAGTTCCTCTAGAACATCGGCCTCTGAAAACACTGGGGCTAAAATTATACAACTAGAGGCAATGCTGTGTTCAGCCATTTTCTGATTATGAGGGCCGCCGTCTGAAAAAACTGAGCAGAAGTAGTTATTCAGATGGTCAGCGACCGCCTTTTCCTCTTCTATATACTGATTTTTTCCGTTGTTAATTTTTGTAATCCCGCAGTTTTTCTTCTTCCTGTCACTGATATATCTGAAGAAGGTTTTATTCCCCTTCTTAACAGATTTGGCCATTTCTTCCTCTTTTGAGGCTTTAGCAGCATTTATCATCTGTTTAGTCTTCTTCTGTATAGTTTTATACCCTTCTCTGTCCGCTTCACTTCCAGTCTCTTTATATCTCTTATAGGCAGACTTTTTATCTTTCACTATAGCTCTTACCTCTCTAGTAAACCATAGTGGATTTCTCTTTCTTTTCCTCTTGCTAATTTGTCTAACGTGTAATCTTGTTGCCTTTAAGAGGACTTCTTTGAGTGTCTTCCACTGAGTACTCACTCTCTGTGTTTTATCCCACCCTTTTAATTCTTTCTTTACATATTCTCCCATATCCTCAAACTTCGTCTTCCTAAAGTCCAATACTTTGGTTGCAGAATGGGATTTCTCGTAGTCAGTCTGGATTCCGAACCACAAACATTGGTGGTCACTGGAACCTAGATTTTCTCCCACCTTCACCTCAGATACCAGGTCTCCATTTGTGAATACTAAGTCTAGGATATTGTCCCCTCTAGTTGGCGCCTTCACCAGCTGTTTTAGGGACATCCCCGTCAGGGCTTCTACGATGCTCCTACTTCTACATGTGGACGCACAAGGGATATTCCAATCAACATCAGGCATGTTGAAGTCTCCCATAACTACTATATCTCCCTTTACTGCCATTTGGGTAATTAGCTTTTTTGTGCATATTTTTTTTTCTGTCTGCCTTTTAGCTTGTGGTAACTGGTACTTATGAGTTGTAACATGATTGCCCATTTAACTCAGTTATAAGCTGACAAATGTTTGCACACCTGGAACAACCATTCCAGGGTGCATATCTCTGTGGAAGATGTGAGTAGATGGTCTCTCTGGAATCTCGTATTAGAGATCTGGAGGGGCAAGTTGCAACATTGAGAGAGACGGCCAATCTTGAGAGGGGTCTGCTGACTGAGCAGCAAGAAGAGGTGGTAGGTAGTTCTGGGGGTGGAGACTGCGCAAAGAATGAGCAGGTAGCCAGATGGGTTACAGTTAGACATAGCAAGGGGGGTGGACAGAGGAATAGGGAGGACACTCCTGTGGTTACTAACTCTAATAGATTTGCCACATTGAGTAATGAAGTTGGGGATGTTGACCCAGAAATGCCTTTGCTGGAGAGGACTGTTCTCTCTAACAGCCAGGAGAACAGCCCCTCTTGCACTGATGGGATACAAGACTCAGGCAGACCTAAACTGATGGTTGTGGTAGGAGATTCTATTATTAGGAAGACAGACAGGGTAATGTGTCGCTAGGATCACTACAAACAAACTTGCTGTCTCCCAGGAGCTCGGGTTCGACATGTGGCAGATCAGGTTGATAGATTGTAGGGAGGGGCTGGTCATGACCTGGGGGTTAAGAAGGATTTCAGGGACATAGGATATAAGCTTAAGCAGAGGACCTAAGGTAGTATTTTCTGAAATACTACCGGTGCCACATGCTACATTCGAAAGGCAACAGGAGATTAAGGAGTTAAATGCATGGCTAAAGACTTGGTGCAAGCAGGAGGGGTTTGGGTTCCTAGAACACTGGGCAGCCGTTTTCCTTGGGAACAATCATTATAGTTGTGATGGATTGCAGATTAGCAGGAGTGGGGCCACGGTGCTGGGCGTTAGGATGGTTAGGGGGTTGGAGGAGACTTTAAACTAGAAAGAGGGGAAGGTGCTGCAACACAGGTTGGGGAAGGTAGTATAATTGAGGAAATGGGATTAGAGAAAGGGCATAGGGGTGGAGAGGGGGAATGGGCTATTTTATCTAATAGGGAGTTGCCATTGTTACAGCCTGATAAAGGACAAATACATTTGACAAAGAATTAAATCTTTAAGAATCGCAAAAAGATGAAATGCATGCATGCAAATGCTCGTCGTTTGTCTGGTAAGATAGGGGAACTAGAAATGATTGCAACACATGAGCAGTTTGATCTGATTGGTGTGTCTGAAACCTGGTTAGATGATACATATGACTTAGCAGTCAATCTAGAGGGTTATTCACTATTTAGGAGGGATAGGGTTAATAAAAGTGGAGGAAGGGTATGCCTATATGTAAAGCATACCTTAAAACCTAGTTTAAGAGAAGATATAAATGAAGGGCTCAATGAAAAGGTAGCGACCTTGTGGGTAGAAATACACACTGGGGGCACACATAATAAAAATATGTTAGTGGGAATTTGCCATAATCCACCTAATACTGGGGAGTTGGAGGAAGCCCAACTTTTACTGCAAATGGAAAAGGCTTCTAGGTTAGCAAAGGTAATTATAAGGGGAGATTTCAACTATCCTGAAATTGACTGGAACAATATGACTTCCGGCACGACAAAGAGAAATAATCTTTTAAGTATGATAAATTATAATTTTATGTCCCAACTAGTAGAGGAACCAACTAGAAAAGAGGCCTTGCTTGACCTAATACTCTCAAACATGTCTGACATGATAAACAATGTACAAGTAAGGGAACATTTGGGCAGCAGTGACCACAAGATGGTATCCTTTGAAATTTGTTATGAGAAACCCCAAAGCAAGGGTTTAACCAAAATAATCAATTTAAAAAGGCTAATTTTACAAAGCTAAAAGAAGTATTAAAGAATATTCAGTGGGATGTAATTTAAGATAAAAATGCACAAGAATCATGGAATGTGTTTAAAATGCTCTTAGACAAATATATACGTCAATATATACCACTGGGGAATAAGCACAAGAGGAGTAAAGTGAAACCAATGTGGCTTAATAAAGAGGTTTGCAGGGAAATGAGAAATTAGAAACTGGTTTTTAAAGTGTTTAAGTCAAATGGGTCAGGGATCATTTACAAAATATAAAGAATGTAATAAAATCTGCAAACAAGCAATTGAGTTAGCTAAAATTGAAAATGACAGACATGTTGCAAATGAGAGCAAGAAAGACCCTAAATAATTCCACAAGTATATTAATAACAAAAAAGCTAAGGTTGATATTGGTCCTCTTAGGACTGAGACAGGTGAATTGATTAGTGAGGATAAGGATATAGCTGAAACCCTAAATACATTCTTTGCTTCAGTATATACAAAGGAAACAGCAATGACTGGCTATGGGCAAACAGACAAAACCACAGAGTTTCCTCCCTCATGTATATGACTTACTGAGGACAAGGTCCAAAAGAGACTGGAAAGGGTTATGGTGAATAAAACACCTGGACCTGACGGTATACACCCAAGAGTACTTAAAGGGATAGTAATACCTAAAATGTAAAAAAATATATGTTGTAGGGTTTATCCCCCTGAGTAAAACAAGAGTACTCCCACTGCTGAAAGATGTTTCATTCAAAAGTTATTAATTTTCAAAGTTGAATTTTTTAGGTGCAATATCACAGTGGCCTGAAATTGTACAGTGGCGCTGTTGCTACACGATCCTATGGACAGCTCTGGTCTCAGGACCATAAATCTCCATAGGATGGTGTAGCAACAGCGCCACTGTAAAATTTCAGGCCACTGTGATATTGCACCTAAAAAATTCAACTTTGAAAATTAATAACTTTTGAATGAAACACCTTTCAGCAGTGGGAGGACTCTTGTTTTACTCAGGGGGATAAACCCTACAACATATTTTTTTTTACATTTTAGGTATTACTATCCCTTTAAGGAGCTTAGTTCAGTAATAGCAAGACCATTATACTTAAAATGTATTGATTCACTTTCATCACACATAGTGCCCTGTGATTGAAGGAAAGCTGATATAGTTCCATTGTTTAAAAAGGGAGCAAGATCCAAACCAGGAAATTATAGACCTGTGAGCTTGACTTCCATAGTGGGTAAGATATTTTAATGGGTTACCAACTGACATTATTCAGAACTATGTGAAGACATACAATATTATTGGCAGGAATCAGCATGGTTTCATGAAGAACAGATCATGTCAGACTAATTTACTTGCATTTGATGAAAGAGTGAGTAGTAATTTGGACAGGGGAATTGCTGTTGATGTAGTATACTTGGATTTTGCAAACGCCTTTGATACAGTGCCTCACAACAGGTTACTGCATAAATTAAAAGGCTTCGGTTTGGGCGGTGTTATCTGTACATGGATTGAGAAGTGGTTAAATGATAGAGTTGTTGTAAATGGAACCTTTTCAAATTGGTCTAAAGTTATAAGTGGGGTGCCTTGGGGTTCAGTCCTGGGACCAATGCTTTTTAATTTGTTTATTAATGATCTAGATGTGGGAATTGAAAGTAGTGTCTCAGTCTTTGCTGATGACACTATGCTATTTAAATACATACAGAGCTGGATGTTTTTTCTCTGCAGAAGGACTTAGATAAAGTGAGTGAATGGGCAGAAAAGTGGCAGATGACATTTAATGTAGATAAATGAAAGGTTATGCATTTGGGCTGTAGAAACAAACTTGCTACATATACTCTAAATGGGAAACAACTTGGGGAATCCTCATTAGAGCAAAAAAAATTAAGAGTACTGATAGACAATAGACTTCATAGCAGTGTGCAGAGTCACTCAGCAAGAGCAAATAGAGTACTAGCCTGCATAAAAAGAGGTGTACATGCAAGGGATGTTAATATTATCCTACCTCTGTATAAATCCTTGGTTAGTCCTCATCTAGAATATGGAGTACAATTTTGGGTGCCAATTCTTAAAAAATACATTTTTGAACTAGAAAAGGTGCAGAGACGTGCAACAAAACTGATAAAAGGTTTGGAGGATCTGAGTTGTAAAGTGAGACTAGCCAAACTGGGTTTGTTTACATTAGAGAAGACACGTCTAAGGGGTAATATGATTACCATTTACACATATATTCAAGGTCAATACAAAGAACTATCCAATTACTTATTTACTCAAAGATCTAAGAACAAGAGGTCATCCATTAAGAATAGGGGAATGGTGCTTTCGACTAAAGAAAAGGCAGGGGTTATTTATGTTGTACTTTCAGATACTGTAACTGCTTTCAAAAAACCAACGGATGCCTATCTAGCACAGAACAATATTGAAAATTATGACAGATCCAAGGAGAAATCTGATTGATATTTGGAATCAAGAAGGAATTTGTTCCCCTCATTCAAGGCATAATTTGAAATTGCTGTATTGAGGGTTTTTTTTTGCCTTGTTTTGGATCAACGATGGTAAACAGGAATATGAAAAGGGTTGAACTAGATGGATGCAAGTCTTTTTTTCAACCTAAATTAATATGTTACTATGTATTTGTCTACTACGGTGCACTTGTTTTGCTCCAGAATTGCTCCTGTTATAAGGCCCAGAGTTTATTACCTTCCATACAGCTCATGTATCAAAACCAATGCATTCCCAGCACTGCCGATTCATCATGTTTAATGACAAAACAGTTAAAAATGACAGACATGCAACCCGAGCTAATGCATATTTACCAAAGAACAATACATATTCGCATAATGGCATCTTCTAAATAAAACTGATGTATGATTTTATTGACTTCAAAGCTGTTTTATTGGCCATGCATCAAATTGAGTGGAATTGTTACAAAATGACACGTATGGACAATGAATGATGTATATGCAATAAAGCGGGATTATATTCTGCTCCATTCCATACATCTATTTTTAGTATGAAATCTGCTTAGTGTGATATATGTAACACGCTCACTGCCACGGTACCAGCAAAACAATATCGTTACTGTTTATTAAATATTTTATAAATTAAGTATAAGCTATAAAGGCTGCATGCAGATATATGACTTTTATTTAATTAACCCTTTGAGTGCCAGAGGAGTAGGCAATACACTCAAAGGGTTAAACTCCTAAATGCGCAAGGTAGCACCAATGCATTGGAGACATCTTTAACAATGGTTTAGGGATTAAAGAAATTGTTGATGAGTAATTCCCACCACCCCCTTTTTTTTTCCTTTAACCCCTTAACAACCCTTGACGTGCCAGGACCATCCCGACGGTACCAGCACTTACGAACCAGTGACGGTCTGGGCACGTCATGGAAGTCACACGCCTACACACCGCTCAGGGAACCGGAATCGAATTGAAAAATAAATAAATAAATAAAGTCCCGTGGTCCTTAAGTGCCAGCTGCGAGGCCGCACCGCTGGTCCTTAAGGGTTTAAATTTGGTATACGATGGATGGAATTCTGTTGGCAGCTGTATTCTATTGTCATGTGACATCTATTGTCATGTGATTGATAGTGACCTCCCATGTAAGGAGCACATAGCTTAAAGATCTGTCTTTTACTAGTTAATCAATGAAACACTCACTTTTGTGAGTTATTGCATCATAAATGTACAGTCCTAATTGTATAAGTCCATACAAAGCTTCTTGTTCCAACCCTTAGAAGCTGTGAAGCTGCCAGTGGTAGACGCATTCTAGTTGACTGATCAAGTGGGTGTGACTTCAGAACAGCCAATAGGTATCATTAGCACCCTCTTTGGAGCTAACAGCATCTGCTCTGGGAAGGAGAATCCTGGAGGAAGGGAAACTGAAAACTGAGAGATTTACTTTTATACTGCTGATACTGACAGTGGTGGGTCTAGAAATGTCAGCCTCATTCTTATTGGCTGTGCAGCTGGGTGTGACATCCAAGCAGCCAATCGGAATCATCATGTGTATCTCTGGAGCTCAGTGCACCAGCTCTGCTGAGTAGACGCCCAGGAGGGGTCTGTACACTCAGATCTGTATGTTTATAAGGCCGATCCTGCCAAAGGTTGGTTCTTCCAGGTATTTGCCTTTTTAATTGTTGATGGTTGTTTTTTTTTAAGTTATTATTTTTTTTAAATAAAAGTTTATTGAAAATGTGCATATACAAAGAAGAAAAGCACAAAATACATCAGGTACATTTATTAAAACAAAGCAGTTCAAGAGAAACAGGTTCACAGTCTTGACAAGATAATTTGAGGAAAACTATAGAATCAGATGAGATCGTTTTAGAAGGTGTCTATGCAGAGGTGTAACGAGAAGCCTCCCCACCACCACATTGGCCCCCCTGGCCACAATGACCCCCTCCACAATGCCCCTTTCTCCTACCTGGAGCTCCTGCATGGTCCTCTTAGTAATGCAAAGCGTTTGATGCTTCTCTGGCAGGCAAATGGTTAAAGAGAGAATATCTATGAAACGAACGTTCACGTGAAATGGTTGATGCTGCGATGCCCCTGATTGACTCCTATGCAGTAGCCTACTCAGTTGGTTTTGCTGTCATTCTAAATTGCAGTGCGCAGTCTGACTAAATTGAATTAAAGCTGAAAGCAACAAACTGTGGGGTTGTTTTTCTAGACCAAGATGACCTTTGCCCCCCAATATCCTATTTTATGAATATCCAGGTGGAGATGGGTTAATATAAGGCATTGAGTCTGATGTTCAAAACAACTACGTGATAGGGGACTAATAAAAAAACCCACATTCCTTGACTTAACCCTTCGAGTGCCAGAGGCTTATCCAACGCAATGCTAAGCAATGTGGTGGATACTTCTCTGGCACTCAAAGGGTTTAAACTAATTTTATCTTAAGGTGGCAGTTCCACTTAAATGTGGCTTTAACCCCTTAAGGACTAGCCATGCGGCTGGCACTGAAGGATCACGGGACATCAGAGGTCCTCGTATGGTGTGAAGCCACGAGGGGACCCCTGCATTCCATGACATACATATATACGTCATGGGTCGTAGACGCACGTTTTCCCCATGACGTATATGTACGTCCTTGGTCCTTAAGTGGTTAATCTCTTGAATGCTAGAGACGGTCTCCGTTGCTGTGAAGCAATGCATTGGCGACTTCTTTGGAATTCAGTGGGTTAAAATTCCCATTTAACTGGACCTGTCGTTTTAGAATAAGCTTATTTTTTGAGTGATTATTTGCGGTGGCACATTGGGGCACTTTATGCTAATTAGTTTCTTGCTGAGCCAATATTACCACACTCAATGCTATGAGTGAATCTAGGCAGAGCCCACACATTAGGGGCGTGTCTGATAGCACAGTGAGAGGTAAGATTGGTCCAGAACATAACCAATTAGCATACTGTGCAGGGAATTTGCATAACGTGCCACACTGTGCCATTAACACATAAAGGTTAATTTCTCGAAAACAAATTATTTTACAGAAAAATGACTCATACAATGTAAAGACAGATTTTAATTCTCTGTAAGATAAAGTAAACCGGTCTTAGGGTAACAGGTACATTTTAAATCAATAAACTTGTTTATTTCTTCTCTACGGTGTCGTTTTTTTGCCTGATAATTGCTCCAGTTCCTCTTAATACATGAGCCCCAAGGTGGTGACTAGGTAGTAATTTCCAGTCCAGTCTCTGACGCAGAGGATGATTTCTTACCATTGTGACTTAGGAGGGGGTTAATTATTGAATAGGAGGAGAAACATTATAGTGAGATTTAAATAGTGGAAATAATCATTTGCACAGTATTACCATTCCATTTTCTAAACCGTGAGCGTATTCCAACAATAAGAGGACTATTGTTATATCATCAGTTAAAGTTTAATGTTTCTGGATGGCATTTTAAAGACACCAGCCCTGACACTTCACTAGGAATTTGTACAAAATATGCTGACAGCTTCTTGGATTTATCTTCTTGCAGTGAACTTACATCTATTTGAGGAAGACTGGTAAAATCATATTTTATTTTTCCTTTTCATGCGGTTGTACTTAGTGTATATGTTTTTTTTTTATTTCCTTAACCCCTTAAAGGGATAGTAATGTTTCAAAATAAAAGCAGCTCCAATTAATGTTCATAGTATTTGGGCTTTGGAGAGTGTTGTTTCAATACTGTCAGAGTTGTAGTACAAGAGTAATTGAATGATAAAATATCCCCCTCCC
Source organism: Rhinophrynus dorsalis (assembly GCA_037306005.1). NCBI lineage: Eukaryota > Metazoa > Chordata > Amphibia > Anura > Rhinophrynidae > Rhinophrynus > Rhinophrynus dorsalis. Next base: position 246,122,296 of record CM074725.1, read on the forward strand.
ATCCCTTTTACCTAGTGTAATACTGCTCAACTCAGATGTGGAATCTGGACTCTTGACCGGACAGGTCACAGCAAGAGACAATCTTCTTACTGTGATCATAAGGAAAACCCTGCCCACCTTGACAGGTTTTTCAGGCTTTTCCTTATGATCACTGAAGATTGTCCCTCTCTGCGATCCATCCGGAAAGTCTTGCTGCTCTGAGGTGAGAAGCATTACATCAGTAAAAGGGACGGGAGGGGGATACTTTATCATTCAATTACTCTTGAACTACAACTCTGACAGTATTGAAATAACACTCTCTTTGGCTCAATTACTATGAAGATTAATTTGAGCTGCTTTTGTTGTGAAACATTACTATCCCTTTAAGGACCGGCCACTCGTACACCATTTTTTTTTTTTGCCGATCCCGTTCAGGGCTCCCCGAATGGAGTGCAGCCGTGTGGAGAGCCCTGAAATCTATGACGGTCCTGGCACGTCATGAGTCCTTATCGCATGTTGGACCCATGACATGCCAGGACCGTCATGGGTCCTTAAGGGGTTAACCTTCTGAATTCCAGACAGGTAGCAAATGTATTGCAACACAAGGGGGTAAATTCACTAAGCGGTGATAAAGAGGTGATAAAGCAGAGATCACTTCTCCAGTTCCTATGTTATTCTATGGACCCTATGCACTAAGATATCCAAAACTTAAGAAATGTTAGTGCATTGTCTCCATAGATTAACATAGGAACTGGAGACGTGATAAACTGGAGAAGTCATCTCCACTTTATCACCTCTATCACCGCTTAGTGAATCTCCCCCAGTCAGAGGTGTTAGAGAATCTATTGTTGTTTTGGAGGGATACAGATTAAAAGCTTCAATCTTCACTTTCTCCTACTTTCCACTGTTAACTGAAATGCAGGAGGAGCATGTACAATATCCAGCCCATGTAAGAGCCAGCCAGTATTACTGGTTGGTGTCCATGTGGGTCTGCCATTCATTGGAGGTTGAGATGAACATCTTGACCTCCAAAACAGCTCATGCAAATGGTCTTCTACTGGCCCCATGGACCTCAAAAGAGACCTTCAATACTGCAACCTTACTGAGTTCATGAGGAAACAGTAAAATAGCAGTATGTTGGACTTTGTTGCAATCCTACGAGGCAATAGTCAACCATGTGAAAGGTACCATAGTTCATGGGTGACCAGTCCAATTCAAAAATTGCTACTTTGGTGTCAACAGTGTGAAAGAGGCTTAAAGGGATAGTAATGTTTCATAATAAAAGCAGCTCTAATTAATCATCATAGTATTTGGACTTTGGAGAGTGTTATTTCAATTCTGTCAGAGTAGTTCAAGAGTAATTCAATGACAAAGTATCCCCCTCCCCCCCCTTTTACTGATGTAACACTGCTCAGCCAGATCAGAAGGGAGGTGCCCAGGTAGACTGCAGAGAGGGACAATCTTCCATTAAGATAGGGGAAAAACCTGAAAAACTTGTCAAGGGGGGCAGGGATTTCATTGTTCTCATAGGAAGAAGATTGTCCCCTGCTGTTATCTGTCTGGTCTATGGACTGCATTCCACACGTGAGAAGAGATGGCTTACACTAGGTAAAAGGGGCGGGAGGGGAAACTTTGCTTCTGAATACCTCTCAAACCATAAAGGTTTGAGAGATAAGACTTATATCATTCTTCATGTTTTTTTACTGCCTACAAAATAAAATAAAGATAAAATGAAGTTTTACTATCCCTTTAAAGCACATTTATGTTGCATGGCTAGACGCTCCTACACCCCAACACATCCTCCATTGAATGGAGGAGGAACAAAACAACAACCTTTGGAGAAACGTCCTTTATTACAACACACAATAAGACAGTGAAGAGCAATGTAGAGGGACTATGAAGTACCGGTTGAACAAGCGGGCACACCATATTGGTTATCAGGGCTGGGATCCCTTTTAGGCATACAGTCCAAGGTGGGTGCCATGTGAGTACATATTATATTTTTTACCATGTTTCCTTTTAATAAATTATTATTACACTTATACCATTTTTAGTGTTCTTCTAGTTTCTCTTTTGCGTTCTCCTACTATACCAGAGTATGTTGCAAGGCCAGCATTTATCAATTAAAGGTAACCACTTGATTAAACATGTATCAATTTAGAGATACATTTTCTATACCGTAAGGCTGATGAAACTCTATTATCCCTTTAAAAAAAATCCTGTTTCAAAATGTATATTTTTATTTCCGGGGACAGTTACTAAGTCTCAGTATCAAATCACTAAGCATTGAGTGTTATTTCAGTACTGTCAGAGTTGTAGTACAAGAGTAATTGAATGATAAAGTATCCCCCTCCCATCCCTTTTACTGATGTAACACTGCTCACTTCAGAGCAGCAAGACTGTCCAGATGGATCACAGAGAGGGACAATCTTCATTGAGCATAAGGAGAAACCTGAAAAACCTGTCAAGGGGGGCGGGGTTCCCTTATGTTCACAGTAAGAAGATTGTCCCTTACTGTGATCTGTCCGGTTAAGAGACCAGATTCCACATCTGAGGGGAGGCGGCTTACACTAGGTAAAAGGGGAGGGAGGGGGATATTTTATCATTCAATTACTCTTGAACCACAACTCTGAAAGTATTAAAATAACACTCTCCATGCCCAAATACTATGAAGATTAATTGGAGCTGCTTTTATTGTGAAATATTACTATCCCTTTAAAGTGTCCCCCCTCCTGCCCCTTTTCCCTACGTCACAGCAAGCTGGTCCTGATGAATTGCGAAGAGGAACAATCTTGTGTCACCATAAGGAAAAACCTAAAAAAAAGGCTGATGAAACTCTATTATCCCTTTAAAAAAATCCTGTTTCAAAATGTATATTTTTATTTCCGGGGACAGTTACTAAGTCTCAGTATCAAATCACTGAGCACTGAGAGTTGTGAACATGTGAGAAGGAAAATGTATGCACTTCAGCGATGTCAGACGAGACCGTGAGTGAAAGGGTATATTACAGGGATAAAAATACTTTGAAAGAGAACAGTTCTTCCAGTGATTTGTTCCTGGCCACGAAGCATAAAAATAGTATGCACAAGGCAGCTCAGAATATGCTAGAAATCAAGATGTTAAATGGAGAAAAAGTATAATTTAACTATTTGAGTGCCAGTGCATTGCTTTGCCATGTGTTGCTCACCCTTCTGTCCCTCAAAGGTTTTAAAAATGAAGTTATGTTGAACATGATAGTGTGTTAAATATGAGCCATTGTGTTAGGGTATTTACAAACCTTAACCCTTCCAGTGCCCGATGGATACACAATGCATTGTGTACCCCTCTGGCACTCAAAGGGTTATGGAAGGGGTTGGATACTTGTGGCTTGTTACCTCATGTTGGCCGCTGACCATCTGAGGATAATGGGAATTGCGGTACAACAGCAGCCTGTGGCAATCTCAGGATGATCGAAATTGTTGTCCAACAACAGCTGACAACCATCTGAAAACGATGGCAGTTGTAGTCCAACAAGAGCTGGAAATCATCCAAGGATGATGGGGATTGTAGTTACAGGCAGACCTTCCATGTATTAAGGGACACAGAAGAGGAAAATTATTGATAAACACTGCAGTAATTCACCTGTACAAAGGCAAGGAGATCTGTAAAACTTGCACTATGAAGGGCTCTTGAAGACAGTTCACTATCAAAATGTCACCCACTTTTGGGCAACCAACTAAACAGCGCATTAATCATGTCACCGCCATGAAAAGGGTGGCATGAGACTCTCGCTCGCATCATAAGTGCAACATTCTCATGTTGTGGACTTAAGCGTCGCTGTCACGCTTCCTGCAGCTCGCGGCCACTGCGGGTGTTTTATTTCAGTCCCTGTGAATTGTGGCCACTTCTGGAGTTGTGCCAGGTCTTTTTTCCCCTTCCCTGGCGGCTCGCTTACCTCGAGGCCACTCTGTATACTGCCCGGCTCCTGCTCCTTCTTGCGGCTCGCTTCCTCGCAGCTGTTGCGAGCATGTAAGCTCTATAGGGTAGGGACCTCCTATCTTAATAAATGTTCTTATAGTGTTGCCCTTATGATAATTGTCTGTATAACCAATTAATGGCTGCTCTTATTGTATAACTTCTATAATAAATGTAAACTGTATAGTGCTCAGTACACCTGTAGCCACTATATATATCCTATATAATAATTCGCTAATTCGTGTGTAACGCCGCGACATGCGCAGTAGAGACTGCCCGCGGCACGGCTGATCAGCCATGGCGCGGGCAGTCTCCACTGCGCGTGACTGCCCCGCGACCGGGTGGCAGTGGCACTGTGGCCTGTGTAATGGGCTGTTCAACTACTATATATATATATATATATATACATACATACATTCTGTACTCTGAGCAAGGCAGGACTGCCGGAGCTGCTTACTACTACTTACTGTATGAACGAAGCTGACGTGTTTATATGTGTGTGTGCGTGTGTGTGTGTGTGTATGTGTCTGCAAGGTGTTTGTGTATCTATAGGGTGCATGTGTGTGTCTCTAGGGTGTGCATGTGTAAGTGTATACATATGAGTGTTTGTGTGTGTCTGTAGGGTATATGTGTGTATATTTATGTTTGTGTCTGTAGTATGAGAGTCTGTGTATGTGTGCCTGTCTGTAGAGTGTTCATGTGTTCCGCTAGGGATTCTGTGAGTGGTTGCATGTTTGTGTTTGTGTGTAGGGTGTATGCGTGTTTCTGTAGGGTTTGTGTGAGTGTATGTATGTGTATGTATATATGTGTGTGTGTATAGTGTTTGTGTATGTATGTGTATAAGTGTGTCTATAGTGTGTATGTATGTGTATATATGTGTGTGTGTGTGTATAACATATGTGTCTGTATATTTGTGTTTGTCTGTAGGGTGTGTGTGTGTGTTTATGTAGGGTTTGTGTGTGTATATGTATGTGTATATAATTGTGTGTGTGTGTGTGTGTGTGTGTGTAGGTATGTATGGGTGTGTGTGTGTAAAGTGTTTGTGTGTGTGTATGTGTGTCTATAGTGTGTGTGTGTGTGTATGTGTGTGTGTATAGTGTTTGTGTATACTGTATGTGTGTCTATAGTGTGTGTGTAGTGTGTGTGTGTGTGTCTATAGTGTGTGTGTGTGTGTCTATAGTGTGTGTGTGTCTGTGTGTGTGTTTCTGTGTGTAGATTTCTTCCAAATTGATTCTTCCACAACCAGAATTTCCTCAGAATTCAAGTAATTGATCTGTGAACCAGATTTAAAAAGTTCCCCTCACCTCTATAGAGGAAACATTGTTTTATATGACAGACAAAAACAGGCTAACGTATTTGCTGAAGTTAGTTTTGCAGACACTGCAGTCCATTCCAGAATCATGGGTTATTATACCTGTCAAAAGATAATTGTAAATGCTTAGAATAGTCTTACAAGGTACAGGTCTCAAAAAGGTGCAACATTATTGCCAAGCTAAACAGGCTGAGATCACATTCCCATTAACATATAAGGAACATTTTTCAACATGTGAACTGTAATAACGACAACTAAAAAAACATTATTGAAACCACCCCCCTTGCTATCATTTTTAAGGTTAAGGAATTCTTTGCCTCAGGATGTTGTGCTTTCAGATACTGTAATTGCTTTTAAAAAAGTAAAGGACACCTATGTAGCACAGAACAGTATTGAGAATTATGACAGTTGGCTTCAAAGCAGATAGGTTATTGATCTATCTGACTGCCTTTTGGAGTCAGGAAGGATTTTTTTACCACATGGGGCTAAATTGGAAATGGCTTCAATGTTGTTGTTTTTTTGCCTTCCTCTGGATCAACAGAGGAGATTTCACTTGGTCCGGACTTGATAGACTAATGTCTTTTTTCAGCCTCATTTTTATTTTGCACAGTCAACATACCTGAGATTAGAGATATTCGGTAACCAAACAGGCTTGGATATAAATCTGAATCCAGGTTGACATATGCAGAAGTCTCAGCTCTGGGTATATTTGGATTTCTAGGTATAAAATAGCACTGTCACTTTGTAATAAACAGATGAATTTGAATGTGCTTTACAAAGCACTTTTTTTTTTTTTAATTGAAAACAATAGTTTATGAGATATTTAGCTTTTTTTAACTGGTAGTTAATGCACAACTGGAAGGCATGCCTGCAGGAGACTAACATACCTCACTGTACTCCATCCTAACTTCCACTCTCTGCTAGCCAGGTCTAGCTAATTTGCATAAACGGATCAAAAATCTACATACTTATATAATAAAAGGCTAAGATGTTTGTCCGATGCAGTCATGCACAGTAGAGACTTCTTGAATGCACAGAAGCAGTGATCCACAGTAGAGACTACCCGAAGGCACACACTCTGCTCCCAGAGCAGCACGACAGTGCAGCACCTCATCAAGTGAGTTCCCAAGTGCACTGATCCACGGTAGATGGGTAGTAGGAACAGGTCCAGTATCGAGCATGGCCAACGGCCACACTACGGATCAGGGCTCACTGCACTGTGTAGGCCTCAACCCATGAGCCCACCAATTTGGTCCCAGAGCTCCGAGTTTTAGCGCACTTTGGCCCATGTACATGAGCTTTCACTCTGGTATCTCATAAACTAATGGTTGAAATCAAAAAGGCCAAGCATAATTGTGACTTTTTTATATTATAACTTTGAAAGCTTTTTGAAAAGTAAAAGTTTCCACTTCCATCAAGTTACCACTTTGGATCAGTTGTCCAATCACATAGCAGCAGGTATGCTATGATTGGTTTGTTTGTTTTTCAGCCAATAACATCTGTACTGTGAATGATGCACGGGACCAGTATAAAATCTGCTACGGATTCCATTTATACTCAGTTGCACCAGGCATCCGTCCAGTGAGGAGGGTGATGATTTTTTTCTGCTGATTTATTTTAATGGTCTGAAGCAGGTATAGGCAAAGTGTGGCACTTCAGGGATGGTTATACACTAGGGTGTGATAGAGAGGTGATGAAGAGGAGAAAACATCTTCAGTGATATCACTTCTTCACTTCTGTAGTCTCCAACAGAAGGAGACCCAAATGTTGTCTACTCCTAGGATAACCCCTTAATGACCGATGATGGTTCTGACACGTCACCGATGTCCGTGCCTTAACATACCCCTCTAGCACTCAAAGGGTTAAGAACAAGTGATGGTTCTGACACGTCATGGGTTTTGTGTTCATAGCACTCCTGTATTCTCTATGGGAGTCTGAAACTGACTACGCCAGCATCGGCAAGCTGGTACCCGTGATCAGTCATATGCTCCAGCTCGCCGAATGACGTCTGTGTGGTCCTTAAGAGTGGTCCAACCCCAGGACCAAAGGACATTAAGGGGTTAAAGAAATGATGATAAGGGTATTGTCTGACAATGTTTTAGTTTGGTGAAAATACCTTTTTATTTTAATTTTACAGGGATTTTTAAATACATATGCACCCAACATGTTGGGGTTATTTGACAAGGACAAGGAGATTAATTAACACTTTAACTATCACACCCCTCTTGACCTTAAAGGGTTAACATGTCATGTAATATCTTAGTTGGGATATATTAATGTGATTCATTGCTAAACTAGGTGATTTCTTAAAGGAGCAGTAAATGTTTGTTATGAAAAAAATACATCTATTGTAGGGTTTTACCTGTTGAGTATAACAATGGCACTCCCACTAAATGCATATTTTCAGAGTTATTACAATTTCAACTCATGTGTTTTTACATTAGCAATGCCCTCTAGGGGTGAAATTCCAGTTAATTATTCTGTTACATTCTGTTTGAGAGGAAAGTCACTGCCAAACAGTTCTCCATTGAATGTGATAGAAACCACTGAGTCACTTCCTGTCAGAGCTTCCAGGAAGTAATCACACTGTAATTAATTTCAGAATTATTTGAGCTGTAATAAAATTTGAATGAAACAACTGACAGTGGTGGGAATGCCCTTGTTTTACCCAGTAGGAAAAGCCCTATATCATATATCAAAAAAGTGTACAGCCCCTTTAATACTATGCCTGCCTAATACCAATTTACTAACCTATTTAAGCCAAAAATTGTCCTCTGTATGCAGCTTGTAACATAGTAGCATAGTAATTTAGGTTGAAAAAAGACTTGCATCCATCTAGTTCAACCCTTTTCCTATTCCTGTTTACCATTGCTGATCCAAAAGAAGGCAAAACCCCCCCTCAATATAGCAATTTAAAATTCTGCCTTGAATGGGGGGGGGGGAATCCTTGATTCCAAATGGCAATCAGATTTCTCCCTGGATCAACACACCCTAACTAAATATTAATCCCAATACTAATGTACATAGCCCTCTATGTTCTGCTCTTTTAAATAAGTATCCAGGCCCCTTTTAAAGGTATCTAATGTATTCGATAGCACCACGTCCTCAGGCAGTGAATTCCATACCTTTATTGACCTAACTGTAAAGAAACCCTTCCGCTGTTGTAGATTAAATCTCCTTTCCTCAAATCTAAGTGGGTGGCCCCTTGTCCTGTGTACAGTTCTGTTAATGAACATGTCTTTGGAGAGCTCTTTATATGGGCCTTGAACATATTTATATAGTGTTATCATATCCCCTCTAAGACGCCGTTTCTCTAGTGTGTACAAGTTTAACTTTTCTAGCCTTTCTTCATAACTAAAACTTTCCATTCCCCTTACTAGTTTTGTAGCCCTCCTCTGCACTCTCTCTAGTTCCATAATGTCCTTTTTCAGAAAGGGCACCCAGAATTGAACAGCATATTCTAGGTGGGGTCTTACCATGGACCTGTAAAGAGGCATAATTATATCTTCCTCCCTTGAGCCAATACCCCTTTTAATACATGCCAATATCTTATTGGCCTTTGCAGCTGCCAGCTGGCACTGCATGTTGCTGCTGTCTATTGTCTACCATTACTCCCAAATCCTTTTCATTAGTAGATTTCCCCAGAGAAACACCATCTAAACTATATGTTGCATGTTTATTATTATACCCAAAATGCATAACTTTACACTTGTCTGTATTGAATCTCATTTGCCATTTGCCTGCCCAGTTACTCAATTTGTCCAAATCCACTTGTAATGAAGACACATCCAGTTCAGACTTTATTACCTTACTTAATTTTGTGTCATCGGCAAACACTGATACATGGCTCCCTATGTCCTCTGGGAGATCATTAATAAACAAATTAAAAAGAAGAGGACCCAGGACAGATCCCTGAGGTACTCCACTTATCACTTTTATCCAACTGGAGAACTTGCCATTTACTACCACTCTTTGCATTCTATCTTTCAGTCAATTTCCGATCCACACGCAAACATTTTCCCCTAGGCCTATTTCATTCAATTTGTACAGTAACCTCTTGTGCGGAACTATATCAAATGCTTTGGCAAAGTCTAAATAGATCACATCAACCGCCGCTCCCTCATCTATATTATTACTCACTTTTCATAAAATGCGATCAAGTTCGTTTGACAAGACCTGTCTTTCACAAAGCCATGTTGGCTATTGCTAATGATATTCCTGTTCCAGCAGAATTCTTGAATATATTCCCTTAGCAACCTTTCAAACAGCTTCCCTACCACAGATGTCAATCTTACAGGTCTGTAATTTCCTGGCTGTGACTTTCATCCCTTTTTAAATATGGGCACCACATCTGCTTTACACCAATCCATGGGCACCATACCTGAAATAAAAGAATCCCTGAAAATCAAATATAACGGTCTGGCCAGGGTCTGGCTTAGCTCTTTAAAATATCTGCCTTCTCTCTGTCCCCCTTGACCATCTCACCCGTTTCAGATAACAAGGACCCAACATTATCAGACTTTAATTTTTTGCCATTAATGTATTTAAAGAATTTTTTTGTGTTGCTTTTGCTCTCCTTAGCAATACTTTTTTCATTCTCCAGTCTAGCTAATTTAATAGCCTTTTTACAGTTTTTTTTTTAATTTTTGTATTCTGCAAATGCCTCTGCTGATCCCTCAGCTTTGTAATGTTTAAATGCCGCTTTCTTGTTATTTATTTCATGAATTACTTTACTGGTTAACCACATTGGTTTTAATTTGCTCCTTTTGTATTTGTTTCCAACAGGGATAAATTTATGTGTGTATTTTTGCAATGTTATTTTGAAGGCATTCCACTTACCTTCTGTGTTTTTTCCTGAAAATATTCTATCCCAGTCAATGAGACCAAGGGATGAATTAAATCTGCTAAAGTTGGCCTTTTTAAAATTCAGTGTTTTGGTGGGACCCATACCAAATTGCTTTTTTGAATTAATCTCAAAAGATACCATGTTATGGTCACTATTCCCCAAGTGCTCCCTTACTTGGATGTTAGAGATAAGTTCTTCATTGTCAGTTATTACCAAATCCAGACATGCATTCCCTCTGGTTGAGGTCTGCACTAGTTGTGACAAAAAATTGTCATTCAACAAGTTCAGAAACTTGCTGCTTTTAGCAGAATTAGCTGTTACATTTTTCCAGTCTATTTCTGGATAATTAAAATCCCCCATAATTATAGTTCTCCCTATTTGAGAAGCCTTTTCTATTTGCATTAATAGCTTTGATTCTTCAAGGTCAGCAATGTTTTGGTGGTTTATAACAAATACCCACTAATATTTTCTGGGCAGTTTTACCCCCAGTGATTATTTCAACCCACAGGGATTCCACATGTTCACTACTGTCATCACATATTTGAGGCAATAATGCTGGTTTGACATACAGACAGACCCCACCACCTGTTTTGTTTGACCTATCTTTTCTAAATAACATGTAGCCCTTAGTGATGAGCGAGCACCCCAATGCTCGGGTGCTCGGCCGAGCACCCGAGCCCCATTGAAGTCAATGGGAGGACTCGAGCATTACACCAGGCACCCCCTGCTCTGATAAGGGGAGGGTGCCTGGTCCATAGGAAAAGGGCAGAAAATGATGGAAACACCACAGAAATGGTTCAGGGACAGCATAGGGAGGATGTCTGGATGCATCTTGGACTCCAACATCGCTGCTGGGAACGATCTTTCGCCCGTAGTACGCCATTTTTACAGACTGACCATAAAACACACAAAAAGGAAAATAAAAACGACTTTAGGCAAAAAATTGTTACCAAACAGTATTTGCTGTATATTTACTTGTATATCATCTGCAAATTCTCCCCAAAATTTCCTTGATTTTCAGAACTGAGGCCATGATTAAGAGGGAAACGTGCGCAGAGGCAAATTCTCCCAAAAATTTCCTTGATTTTCAGAATTGAGGCCATGATTAAGAGGGAAACGTGCGCAGAGGCAAATTCTCCCAAAAATTTCCTTGATTTTCAGAATTGAGGCCATGATTAAGAGGGAAACGTGCGCAGAGGCAAATTCTCCCAAAAATTTCCTTGATTTTATTGAACTGAGGCCATGATTAAGAGGGAAACGTGCGCTGAGCTGACCATCTAAAACATTATGGGTGAGAGTCTGCTGCAGAGCTGACCATCCTAAACATTATATGCGAAGGCCCGCTAGTGAGCTGACGCTATAAAACATTATATGAGAGGGCCCGCTAGAGAGCTGACCCAATAAAACATTATATAAGAAGGCCCGCTGGTGAGCTGACCTATATAAAAATTGTCAAACAGGGCCCGCTGGTGAGCTGGCCCTATATAAAAATTATATCACAGGGCCCGCTGGTGAGCTGGCCCTATATAAAAATTATATCCCAGGGTATATGGAAGAGAGTCAACCATATACCCGTTTTTTGGGTGGAAGGGGTGAATGGGAATACAGAGTATTCCCATCATTGTAAATAACATATATAAAGTGAGTTTATGTTCCCCCGGGGTTTTCCTCCAGTGGAGTGGAGAAGTCAGGGGAAATCCAGGCCTTGTTCATTTTTATAAGTGTCAACCTATCAGCATTGTCGGTGGAAAGGCGGATACGCTTATCTGTTATGATGCCACCAGCAGCACTAAATACCCGCTCAGACAGAACGCTGGCGGCAGGGCAGGCCAGCACCTCCAAGGCGTAGAGTGCCAGTTCATACCACGTGTCCAGCTTGGACACCCAGTAGTTGTAAGGCACAGAGGGATCATTGAGGACGCTGACACGGTCTGCTACATACTCCTTCACCATCTTCCAAAACTTTTCCCTCCTTGTGACACTAGGCTGCGCATCAGGGTGAGGGTGCTGGCGGGGTGTCATGAAGGTGTCCCACGCCTTGGAGAGTGTTGCCCTGCCTTTGTCGGAACTGCTGTGTGCTCCCCTTTTCTCCCCTTCTCTGTTGGCCAAGGTAGCACGTACTCTGCCGCCAGCGTTGTCAGATGGAAAATTTTGGAGCAATTTTTCAACAAGAACCTTCTGGTATTGCACCATTTTGCTTGTCCTCTCCACCGGAGGAATGAGAGATGAGAAATTCTCTTTGTAGCGGGGGTCCAGAAGGGTGAACCCAGTAATCCGTGTTGTTTAAAATGCGTATAACGCGTGGGTCACGGGAAAGGCAGCCTAACATAAAGTCAGCCATGTGTGCCAGAGTACCAACAGTCAAGATTTCGCTGTCCTCACAAGGAGGATGACTCTCAATATCCTCATCCTCTTCCTCCTCTTCTGCCCACCCACGCTGAAGAGATGGAACTAAAGTTCCATGGCTACCCTCTGTAGCGGAGGCAACCGTGTCTTCCTCCTCCTCCTCCTCCTCCTCCGCCTCCTCCAATTGTCGCTGAGAAGACGAAGTGAGGGTGCTCTGGCTATCACCTTGTGTAAGCTCTTCCTCCCCCATTTCCACCTCTTCCACATGCAAAGCGTCGGTTTTAATTGTGAGCAGCGAGCGTTTCAGTAGACACAGAAGTGGGATGGTTACACTGATAATAGCGTTATCGCCGCTCACCATCTGTGTCGATTCCTCAAAATTGCGTAAAACCTCGCAGAGGTCTGACATCCATTCCCACTCCTCACTTCTGATTACAGGAAGTTGAACGGAGAGGCGACGACCGTGTAACAGCTGGTACTCCACTACTGCCCTCTGCTGCTCACAAAGCCGGGCCAACATGTGGAAGGTGGAGTTCCAGCGCGTGCTCACGTCACACAGCAGCCGGTGAGCTGGCAATTGTAAGCGCTGCTGCAGCTTCAACAGGCCGGCCGAAGCTGTTGATGACTTACGGAAATGTGCACACACGCGGCGCACCTTGGTCAAGAGATCATGCACATTGGGGTAGGTTTTTAGAAATCGCTGCACCACTAAATTAAATACATGCGCTAGGCATGGTACGTGTGTGAGCTTGCCGAGCTCCAAAGCCGCCACCAAGTTACGCCCATTATCACACACAACCATGCCTGGTTGCAGGTTGAGTGGCGAGAGCCACTGCTCGGTCTGGTGACTAATCCCCTGCAACAGCTCTGAGGCCGTGTGCTGTTTGTCCCCAAGGCAGATCAGCTTCAGCACGGCCTGTTGACGCTTCACCACTGCAGTACTACACTGCTTCCAGCTACTGGCTGATGGGGGAGTGGCGCTGCGTGCAGAGAATTCGGAGGTGGAAACGGAGGAGGAGGAGCCAATAACGTAGGTGCTGGTGGAAACCCTGATGGAGGTAGGGCCCGCAATCCTCGGCGTGGGTAGCACCCGTGCCATCCCAGGGTCCGAGTCGCTCCCAGCCTCCACGACATTCACCCAGTGTGCCGTCAGGGAAATGTAGCGTCCCTGGCCACAAGCACTTGTCCATGTGTCAGTCGTTAAGTGGACCTTCCCAGTAACTGCGTTGGTCAGGGCACGGGTGATGTTACGGGACACATGGTGGTGTAATGCGGGGATGGCACACCGGGAAAAGTAGTGCGGCTGGGGACCGCGTACCGAGGGACAGCTGCTGCCATCAGGCTGCGGAAGGACTCAGTGTCCTCAAGCCTAAATGGCAGCATTTCGATGGCCAGTAATTTTGAAAGGTGTGAGGTTAGTGCTATGGCCTGTGGGTGGGTGGCTGGGTACTTTCTCTTGCGCTCAAATGCCTGGGGTAACGACATTTGGACGCTGTGCTGGGACAGGGAAGTGGATGTGGTCGCTGATGGTGCTTCAGATGGTACAGGTGCAGGGCGGGAGGTATGCGGGCCTGCGCCTTCGACAGGCGATTGGCCGGCACCGAAAACAGGGGAAGAGGAGGCAGTGGTGTGGCCTGCAGACACAGATGGGCGATCCAGGCGTTCCTCCCACTTACTACGGTGCTTGGATGCCATGTGTCGGATCATGCTGGTGGTGGTGAGGTTTCTAGTGTTCATGCCTCGGCTCATTCTGGTGTGGCACAGGTTGCAAACTACAATTCTTTTGTCGTCCGCACTTTCCTTAAAAAAACGCCATACCGCGGAACACCTACCCTTTGGCAAGGTAGATTTACGCAAGGGGGTGCTCCGTGGAACATTTGCGGGCCGGTTTGGTGCGGTCCGCCTTCTTTCTGTAGCCACACCACTGCCTCTTCCAGCCTGTTGCGGTGCTGCAGATGGCTCACCCTCAGGACTGCTGTCATCGCTCGGCTCTACACCTTCCCAGGTGGGGTCAGTCACCTCATCGTCCACCAAGTCCTCCTCCACTTCCTCACTCTGATCATCCTCCTCAAGTCTTGATCCCACCACATACTCAGTCATTGACAACTGTATAACATTCTCCTCAACAAGGTCTTGAGACGGAAATTGTGGTTGATTTAATGGCAACTGTGTCTCATCATCATCATCATCATCATCCACTACTTCCTTTGACCTTAAATGCCGTTCACATCTGTCATCTTCTTGTGATTGGGTAGCCTCTAGAGGTTGTGAATCAGGGCACAAGATGTCATGTTCCTCTGCAAGCGTGCTTGGAGAGAGGGTCAAATGAAGGATTGGTGATGAGACGAGCTCCTCACTATATCCCAGTGTGGGATCACTTCTTTGACCAGACCGTGTATGGTGGGAGGAAGGATGATCAGAGTGAGGATTATGTTGACCAGACTCTTGGCTACTGAGAGTGGACTTGGTGGAAGACAGGGTGGTGCTTAACCGACTGGAAGCAGTATCAGCTGTCATCCAACCGACCACCTGTTCGCAGTGGTCGGACCTCGAGAGTGATGTCCTGCGACGCCCTGTAAAATTAGACATGAAGCTAGGTATGGTGGATGTCTTTCTTTCTTGTGCTCTGGCACCAGGCACAGTTTCTCCGCGTCCTGACCCGCGCCCTGAACTATCAGGATCACGTCCACTTCCCCGTCCCTTTTTACCCGCCTTCTTCATCTTACACGGAATATGTGACTTTAATATTTGAGTTTGAAAACTTAACAGTATTTCTTCCTATTCTGCAACTCTGCAGAGTACACAGAATAGGCTGCTAAACGGCGGTGACACACACTGAATGGAATATGTGACTTTAATATTTGAGTTTGAAAACTTAACAGTATTTCTTACTATTCTGCAACTGTGCAGAGTACACAGAATAGGCTGCTAAACTGCGGTGACGAACACAGAATGGAATATGTGACTTTAATATTTGAGTTTGAAAACTTAACAGTATTTCTTCCTATTCTGCAACTGTGCAGAGTACACAGAATAGGCTGCTAAACTGCGGTGACGAACACAGAATGGAATATGTGACTTTAATATTTGAGTTTGAAAACTTAACAGTATTTCTTCCTATTCTGCAACTGTGCAGAGTACACAGAATAGGCTGCTAAACGGCGGTGACACACACTGAATGGAAAATGTGACTTTAATATTTGAGTTTGAAAACTTAACAGTATTTCTTCCTATTCT
The DNA here is from genome assembly GCA_037306005.1 of Rhinophrynus dorsalis. Lineage (NCBI taxonomy): Eukaryota > Metazoa > Chordata > Amphibia > Anura > Rhinophrynidae > Rhinophrynus > Rhinophrynus dorsalis. Next base: position 246,137,970 of record CM074725.1, read on the forward strand.
GCAACTCTGCAGAGTACACAGAATAGGCTGCTAAACGGCGGTGACACACACTGAATGGAATATGTGACTTTAATATTTGAGTTTGAAAACTTAACAGTATTTCTTACTATTCTGCAACTGTGCAGAGTACACAGAATAGGCTGCTAAACGGCGGTGACACACACTGAATGGAATATGTGACTTTAATATTTGAGTTTGAAAACTTAACAGTATTTCTTCCTATTCTGCAACTCTGCAGAGTACACAGAATAGGCTGCTAAACGGCGGTGACACACACTGAATGGAATATGTGACTTTAATATTTGAGTTTGAAAACTTAACAGTATTTCTTACTATTCTGCAACTGTGCAGAGTACACAGAATAGGCTGCTAAACGGCGGTGACACACACTGAATGGAATATGTGACTTTAATATTTGAGTTTGAAAACTTAACATTATTTCTTACTATTCTGCAACTGTGCAGAGTACACAGAATAGGCTGCTAAACGGCGGTGACACACACTGAATGGAATATGTGACTTTAATATTTGAGTTTGAAAACTTAACAGTATTTCTTCCTAGTCTGCAACTGTTCAGAGTACACAGAATAGGCTGCTAAACGGCGGTGACACACACTGAATGGAATATGTGACTTTAATATTTGAGTTTGAAAACTTAACAGTATTTCTTCCTATTCTGCAACTCTGCAGAGTACACAGAATAGGCTGCTAAACGGCGGTGACACACACTGAATGGAATATGTGACTTTAATATTTGAGTTTGAAAACTTAATAGTATTTCTTCCTAGTCTGCAACTGTGCAGAGTACACAGAATAGGCTGCTAAACGGCGGTGACACACACTGAATGGAATATGTGACTTTAATATTTGAGTTTGAAAACTTAACAGTATTTCTTCCTATTCTGCAACTCAGCAGAGTACACAGAATAGGCTGCTAAACGGCGGTGACACACACTGAATGGAATATGTGACTTTAATATTTGAGTTTGAAAACTTAACAGTATTTCTTACTATTCTGCAACTGTGCAGAGTACACAGAATAGGCTGCTAAACGGCGGTGACACACACTGAATGGAATATGTGACTTTAATATTTGAGTTTGAAAACTTAACAGTATTTCTTCCTATTCTGCAACTGTGCAGAGTACACAGAATAGGCTGCTAAACGGCGGTGACACACACTGAATGGAATATGTGACTTTAATATTTGAGTTTGAAAACTTAACAGTATTTCTTCCTAGTCTGCAACTGTGCAGAGTACACAGAATAGGCTGCTAAACGGCGGTGACACACACTGAATGGAATATGTGACTTTAATATTTGAGTTTGAAAACTTAACAGTATTTCTTCCTATTCTGCAACTCTGCAGAGTACACAGAATAGGCTGCTAAACGGCGGTGACACACACTGAATGGAATATGTGACTTTAATATTTGAGTTTGAAAACTTAACAGTATTTCTTACTATTCTGCAACTGTGCAGAGTACACAGAATAGGCTGCTAAACGGCGGTGACACACACTGAATGGAATATGTGACTTTAATATTTGAGTTTGAAAACTTAACAGTATTTCTTCCTATTCTGCAACTCTGCAGAGTACACAGAATAGGCTGCTAAACGGCGGTGACACACACTGAATGGAATATGTGACTTTAATATTTGAGTTTGAAAACTTAACAGTATTTCTTCCTAGTCTGCAACTGTGCAGAGTACACAGAATAGGCTGCTAAACGGCGGTGACACACACTGAATGGAATATGTGACTTTAATATTTGAGTTTGAAAACTTAACAGTATTTCTTCCTAGTCTGCAACTGTGCAGAGTACACAGAATAGGCTGCTAAACGGCGGTGACACACACTGAATGGAATATGTGACTTTAATATTTGAGTTTGAAAACTTAACAGTATTTCTTCCTAGTCTGCAACTGTGCAGAGTACACAGAATAGGCTGCTAAACGGCGGTGACACACACTGAATGGAATATGTGACTTTAATATTTGAGTTTGAAGACTTAACAGTATTTCTTCCTATTCTGCAACTCTGCACACTACACAGAATGTGCTGCTAAACTGCGGCGAAGCACACTGAATGGAATATGTGACTTTGATATTTTAGTTTGAAGACTTAACAGTATTTCTTCCTATTCTGCAACTCTGCACACTACACAGAATGTGCTGCTAAACTCCGGCGAAGCACACTGAATGGAATATGTGAGTTTGATATTTTAGTTTGAAGAATTAACAGTATTTCTTCCTATTCTGCAACTCTGCACAGTACACAGAATGTGCTGCTAAACTGCGGCGAAGCACACTGAATGGAATATGTGACTTTGATATTTTAGTTTGAAGACTTAACAGTATTTCTTCCTATTCTGCAACTCTGCACAGTACACAGAATGTGCTGCTAAACTGCGGCGACGCACACTGAATGGAATATGTGACTTTGATATTTTAGTTTGAAGACTTAACAGTATTTCTTCCTATTCTGCAACTCTGCACAGTACACAGAATGTGCTGCTAAACTGCGGCGAAGCACACTGAATGGAATATGTGACTTTGATATTTTAGTTTGAAGACTTAACAGTATTTCTTCCTATTCTGCAACTCTGCACAGTACACAGAATGTGCTGCTAAACTGCGGCGACGCACACTGAATGGAATATGTGACTTTGATATTTTAGTTTGAAGACTTAACAGAATGTGCTCTAATCTGCAACTTTGCACACTAAACAGAATGTGCTCTAATCTGCAACTTTGCACACTAAACAGAATGTGCTCTAATCTGCAACTGTGCACACTAAACAGAATGTGCTCTAATCTGCAACTTTTCACACTAAACAGAATATTTTTTTTTTTTTTGTTTTTTTCCCCCCACACAAAATAACCTGCTGCCCCCACACACAGTAGTCCTAAAAAGGACTTTTGGTTCTTTTTTTTCACAATTTTGGTTTTTTTCCTCCCTACACTGCCTTTCCCTTCCTATCCTCTGCTCTCCCTGGCTAAGACTGAGCCGAACTCGATGGTCAGGTGCTATACAGCACCCGACCACGGGTTCTGGCCAGCCAATCAGTGTAATGCCAGCAGCCAACATGGCTGCTGGCATTACACCGATGTCAGAGCCTCCCTGCACGTTTATTGGCTGCGCAGCAGCCGCAAAACGTGCGGGGAGGAGACCCGAACATGGCGGGCGAGCACATGCGGTACTCGTACGAGTACCGCCATGTGCCGAGCAGAGCGATGCTCGAGCCGATCCGAGCATCGGCCGAGCATGCTCGCTCAACACTAGTAGCCCTCCAAATTGATTGACCAATCATGTGTGTCATCCCACCATGTTTTTGTTATGCCTATCAAGTCATAGTTTTCAATTTCAGCTACCAGCTCCAGTTCCCCTATTTTAAACTTCTGGCATTTGCAAGCATACAATGTATGCCACTGCTGTGTTCCATTTGTGATTTAGTTTTGATGTGGTTTATAGGCTTCTCCCTATCATCTGTACTAACCCCGCCCCAGATCCTCCCACCTGGTTATTAACTACATCGCCTTCCCTTTCTATACTATCTATCTCAGTATTTATTGCCCCCGCCTTCCTAGTTTAAAATCTCCTCCAACCGTCTAGTCATCCTCTCCCCAAGCACTTGAGACCCTCTTGCATTCAGGTGCAATCCATCCCTGCTATAAAGATTGTACCCCAAAGCAAAATCAGCCCAGTGCTCTTGTGCCAGCAGCAGAAAAGTGTAGGGGTGTTTACAGGAGACAAATTCAGTATATACTAACAAGGAATGGAGGAATATAGCAACATTCAGTGAGGAGTAACGCTACCTAATAACCCATTGACCTTACTATAGCATATAATTGCAATGGACCCTATGTGTTTTACTCTTGTACATTTGTTTAAAGGGATAGTAAAAGTAGCTCCAATTAATCCTCATATTATTTGGGCCATGGAGAGTGTTATTTCAATACTGTCAGAGTTGTAGTTCAAGAGTAATTGAATGATAAAGTATCCCCCTTCTGCCCCTTTTACCTAGTGTAACACTCCTCACCTCAGATGTGGAATCTGGTCTCTTGATCAGACAGATCACAGCAAGGGACAATCTTCTTACTGTGATCATAAGGAAAACACTGCCCCCCTTGACAGGTTTCTCAGATTTTTCCCTTATGATCATTGAAGATTGTCCCTCTCTGTGATTCATCCGGACAGTCTTGCTGCTCTGAGGTGAGCAGTGTTACATCAGTAAAAGGGGCGGGAGGGGGATACTTTATCATTCAATTACTCTTTAACTGCAACTCTGACAGTACTGAAATAACACTCTCCATGGCCCAAATACTATGAAGATTAATCTGAGCTGCAGTTTTTGTGAAACATTACTATCCCTTTAAGAGAGAAGTACACTGAGTCCTGATGCTCCGTCCATGGAAGTGATATTACAGGCACTAACAGGTTTCTTTTTCAGACTGACGCAGGCAGAGTGAATGAACCTACTTCACCCATTTTAGGACCAGAGGGGGCGCTATGCATTGTAAAGCAATGCGCCCCACATATTGCTGGTCCTTAAAGCTTTACATGTACCATGTGCAGTGGGAGGAGTTTGAGGTCCTGTGATCCTGCTAGCATTTGTCATATCCTTCTTCATGGACATGACATCCAGGACTGATCGAAGATGTTTTTTCTTGAACAAGAATACAAGGGTAAAATTCATAGGGGTGATTAGGATTTTAGGCCTGTTTCACTCATTAACCCCTTAAGGACCAGCAGTCCTGGGACATTTCTGTCACATAAGGACCACTTTGATCTTTGCCGATGTGCCGGTACATGTGACCTGTTGCGTGTATCGGCACGCCATTTGGGGCCTGAAAGAGATTGCTCCAGTCTTGGAGCGGTCAATTTTAGGCGCCATTTTTACTTACAGCACTCCCGGTGGAGCGCTGTAAGTAAATAGTATGTGACGTACTATGACTGTCATCAGTCCTTAAGTATTTGAAGGGATAGTAATGTTTCATTATAAAAGCAGCGTATCACAGTGCCCGTGCTACGCTGGCGACATTCTGTCAGTCTCTGTCTACTGCTGACGCTTATTGGCTGTAGTGACTTTGTCCCGCCCAGTATTTGTCCTTAAATACTGGGCCTTGTCACTTCTCCGGTGCCCTTTCATGGTGTTTCCGTTTCCAGCGATTGTTCCAGTTCTCGTGTGATCTCTGTGTACTGACCCGGACTGCCTGTCTACTCTGCTGTATCCGTTCCTGCCTGTGTACCGACCCGGACTGCCTGACTACTCTGCTGTATCCGTTCCTGCCTGTGTACCAACCCGGACTGCCTGACTACTCTGCTGTATCCGTTCCTGCCTGTGTACCGACCCGGACTGCCTGACTACTCTGCTGTATCTGTTCCTGCCTGTGTACCGATCCGGACTGCCTGACTACTCTGCTGTATCCGTTCCTGCCTGTGTACCGACCCGGACTGCCTGACTACTCTGCTGTATCCGTTCCTGCCTGTGTACTGACCCGGACTGCCTGACTACTCTGCTGTATCCGTTCCTGCCTGTGTACCGATCCGGACTGCCTGACTACTCTGCTGTATCCGTTCCTGCCTGTGTACCGATCCGGACTGCCTGACTACTCTGCTGTATCCGTTCCTGCCTGTGTACCGATCCAGACTGCCTGACTACTCTGCTGTATCCGTTCCTGCCTGTGTACCGATCCGGACTGCCTGACTACTCTGCTGTATCCGTTCCTGCCTGTGTACCGATCCGGACTGCCTGACTACTCTGCTGTATCCGTTCCTGCCTGTGTACCGATCCAGACTGCCTGACTACTCTGCTGTATCCGTTCCTGCCTGTGTACCAATCCGGACTGCCTGACTACTCTGCTGTATCCGTTCCTGCCTGTGTACCGATCCGGACTACCTGACTAGTCTGCTGTATCCGTTCCTTCTCAGTGTACCGACAAGGACCGGCTGACGTTCCTGCTCTGTGTACCGACTCGGATTGGCTGACATTCCTGCTCTGTGTACCGACCCGGCCAGGCTGACGTTCCTGCTCTGTGTACGGACTCGGATTGGCTGATGTTCCTGCTCTGTGTACCGACCCGGTCCAGCTGACGTTCCTTCTCTGTGTACCGACTCGGATTGGCTGACGTTCCTGCACTGTGTACCGACCTGGCCTGGCTGACATTCCTGCTCTGTGTACCAATCCGGATTGGCTGACGTTCCTGTTCTGTGTACTGTCCCAGTAGGGCTACTGCTCCTGTGTATCGCTGCTGCCTGCAGTCCTATTCCGGTCCTTGGTTTGGGGTCCTCCTCCAGGCTTCTGTCTCCGGACAGTCCATTGTGCCTTAGTGCCACTCCTGCAGTCTAGTCTCGGTTCAGTCAGTGTCGCGTGGGTGACATTCCAGTGTCTATCCCATCAGTGAAGCACAGTACGCTTGACCCTACTTCCTGCCTATAGCTGAGATTGGTGTTACTTTGGAGCCTCAGGCTGTGCTTTCATCAGGCAGTCGTTATTGGTCTTAGCGTTTGTAAACCCTTTCGGGGAAGGTGCCACTATTTCACCAGCTATTCTCTGTGCAGTTTCCGTTGGGTGCCCTCCCAGGCATACTGTCTCAGTTCTCCATTACTGCTAAGGCAGTCCTAAAGTTGATCCTGGGCCTCCGTTGTCTTCTGGGCGTTTCTCGCTATTTAAGCACTCCCTGCGGAGTGGGAGTCTTAAGGGCCCCGCACTATTAGGGCCTGTCAGCATTCCTGGCCTAATAGTAACCCATTCTTTGCTACCTCGGTTTGAGTTTCACACCAACGTTGCCTGACCTGTGTCAGTATATTGTAAATTCTGTATTGTACATATACTGGACCCGTGTGGGTATATATCTTGCTATAACCTGTTCTGTGTCAGTACTGTATTGTGTATACATAGACTGCTGGACCCGTGAGGGTTATCATTTTCTGAACCTGTTCAATAAAACTATGTTTTATCTCACCTACTGTGTCTGAGTGTCAGTAAAACCGTAACACAGCTCTAACTAATCATCATAGTATTTGGACTTTGGAGAGTGTTATTTCAATTCTGTCAGAGTTGTAGTACAAGAGTAATTCAATGACAAAGTATCCCCCTCCCGCCCCTTTTACTGATGTAACACTGCTCAGCCAGATGAGAAGGGAGGTGCCCAGGTAGATTGCAGAGAGGGACAATCTTCAATTAAGATAAGGGAAAAACCTGAAAAACTTGTCAAGGTGGGCAGGACCTTAATTGTTCTCATAGGAAGAAGATTGTCCCCTGCTGTTACCTGTCTGGTCTATGGAGTGCATTCCACATGTGAGAAGAGATGGCTTACGCTAGGTAAATGGGGTGGGAGGGAAAACTTTGCTTGTGAATATCTCTCAAACCATAAAGGTTTGAGAGATAAGACTTATATCGTTCTTCATGTTTTTTTAATGCCTTCAAAATAAAATAAAGATAAAAAAAGTATTACTATCCCTTTAAGGACCATGATGGTCATAGTACGTCACGTAGTCCTTAAGGGGTTAAGCTGGTGTTATTATTATTAGAACAAAACAAAAAGGAATGTGCTCCTACACGTGAAAACAAATATATAAAGGCAATATAAATATAGTCAGTAGTCCATACAGGTAATCCTATAAGGTAAAATGTTCTATGTTCTGTATAGCTTCCTCAGATGCTCAGATTCTTCTAAGGAGTCCACAGTAACATTCAGAACTAAATATAGCAAAACCTCCCCCAATCTCACTCCTGTTCTCTCAGATTGAGAACTGATACACACACAAATGGCTCCATGCGATATCCACAGAAATGGTCCCCAGATTTCTATCACAGTGGTCATGGTGGAAAACGCAACATCAGGCCAAACTACCTATCCCATCAAATCATACTTCTCTATTGACCACCTGAGTGCCCTTTGTTATTCCCAGCCCCATGGTGTTCAGCCTCAAAGGAGTAAAAATGTTAGGACAAGAGGCCATAGTCTAAAAGTAGAGGGACACAGGTTTAGATGTAATGTGCGAAAGTTTTATTTCACTGAGAGGGTAGTAAAGTGGAATAGCCTACCAGAAGAAGTGGTAGAGGTTAATACAGTGAGGGAATGTAAGCATGCATGGGATAGGCATAAAGCTGTCCTTAACTTAAGACAAGATCAAGGACCAGATAAGGTTTTTATAGTAGGAAAATGGGCAGACTAGCTGGGCCAAATGGTTCTTATCTGCTGTCAAAGTCTATGTTTCTAAATCGTGCCAGGACTGTCACCGGTCATTAAGGCATAGGTACTGGTGGCGCCCTGGCACGTCACCGGTTCTTAAGGGGTTAAAAACCAAGTTTAAATCAATGTGATATTTTTTTTTCTCCTCCCCATGGTAGAGTAGATCTGGCCCATATTTTCTGCTTTTTTTCATCTGGATATAAGGCCTTCAGGGTGACAAATTAACTTTAAACTCTGCCTAATCCTCAGATTATCATTAAAAATATATATATCCTAAGAACCAGTGATGAAATCCACCTATTTATACCTGTACAAAAGATCATGTAACAGACCAGGCTGAGAAGGAAAATTAAGCTGTTATAATGAATCTCTCAGAAGTCGACAATCTGTCAGGAAAGGGCTGAAATGCTCTGCTGAGCTGTCAGTAGAAGTGGGCCTTGTTTGACAACCAAATGATAGGACACATTGTATATTTATATTTGCATGTTTATAGTTTTTTTTGTAATTATCGCAGCTGAGCTGTATTATGCTCGCTGGCTGCCCCTGAAGGTGACTGAGAAGCAATAACTATAGATAAGAGGAGGTACAAATTACACTATTATTTTGCTTTGCTTGGCTGGAGATGATATCAATGTAACGCGGAATGAGTGAGCAATGGAAACAGACAGTTTGATGCATCGCTGGGGTGGATTTTAACTGAGTGCAACGTGCAATGCATTGGATACTTCTCTGGCACTCAATGAGTTAAAGGAATAGTAACCCCTTAAGGACCATTGCCGTGCCAGGACCGCCACGGTGGTCCGGCACTTAAGGACCAATGATGGTCCTGGCACAGCATGGAGTTCAGGGCTCCCGGCGTGGCTGCAAGCCGCTCCGGAAGCCCTGAACCGGAAGCAATAATAAAAAAAATGGCCTGTGGTCCTCAAGTGCCCGCCTCGCATATGCGCGCCGGTCCTTAAGGGGTTAAAGTGGATGTGTCACCTATGGACAACATCCCATAAATAGTTAGGCGACGTATCCAATACTATGAAAACGTTATTTATTTTTTATTTTAAGTTTTTATTTCATTTAACCCCTTAATGACCCTTGACGGTCATGGTACATCATGGGTAAAAAGTGCCTGAACGACCCATGACATACTATGACCGTCATGGATTTCAGGGCTCTCTGCGAGGCTGCACGCCGTTCAGGGAGCCCTAAGTTCAATCGTAAAAAAAAAAAATGCTCCGTGGTCCTTTAGTGACCGCCGCGTGCCTGCATGGCTGGTCGTTAAGGGGTTAAATTTAACTTAAAAGTCTGGGCTGCAGCCACTTCCTTGTAGACTGCTCTGTAACCACAGTCCTATGCTCTGTCTGTACCCTCCTCCTTCCTCCAATGACGGAAGCTTCTGTCTGTAAGCTGGAGCGATCTCATTGGCAGAGATCTATATCTAGCCAATGAGACCTCTCCAGCTTACAGACAGAAGCCTCCGTCATTGGACGAAGGAGGACAGCAGAGGCAGAGCGTCGGGCTGCTGTCTATGCGAAAGTAGCTGCAGCCCAGACTTTGTAAGTTAAATTTAAATGAAATCAAAACTTAAAATAAAAAATAAATAAGGTTTTCATAGTATTGAATATGTTACCTAACTATTTATGAGATGTTGTCCATAAGTGACACATCCACTTTAAAACTTAATATATAGAAAAATATACATTTCATTGGGGTACTCGAACTGCTGGGAGGTGTTTGATTGAAAAGTTATTGCAGCTCAAACATGAGTTTCTTTTAGGTGTAGTATCTCAATGGCTTGAAATTTCCCAGTGGTGCTGTGGCTACACCATCCTATAGATTAGAGCTGTCCGTAGGATGGTGTAACAACAGCTCCACTGTACAATTTCAGGCCACTCAGATACTGCACTTAAAAATGTAAAGTTTGAGCTGCGATTAGTGAAGAGCGAGCATCCCAATGCTCGGGTGTTCGGGTGCTCTGACCGAGCACCCCCGGAGGCTCGAGTGCTCGGCCGAGCACCCGAGCCCCATTGAAGTCAATGGGAGGACTTGAGCTTTACACCAGGCACCCCCTGCTCTGATGAGGGGAGGGTGCCTGGTCCATAGGAAAAGGGCAGAAAAAGATGGAAACACTACAGAAATGGTTCAGGGACAGCATAGGGAGGATGTCTGGATGCATCTTGGACTCCAACATCGCTGCTGGGAACGATCTTTCGCCCGTAGTACGCCATTTTTACAGACTGACCGTAAAACACACAAAAACGCAGATAAAAACGACTTTAGGCGAAAAATTGTTACCAAACAGTATTTGCTGTATATTTACTTGTATATCATCTGCAAATTCTCCCAAAAATTTCCTCGATTTTTCTGAACTGAGGCCATGATTAAGAGGGAAACGTGCGCAGAGGCAAATTCTCCCAAAAATTTCCTCGATTTTTCTGAACTGAGGCCATGATTAAGAGGGAAACGTGCGCAGAGACAAATTCTCCCAAAAATGTCCTTGATTTTTCTGAACTGAGGCCATGATTAAGAGGGAAACGTGCGCTGAGCCGACTATCCAAAACATTATGGGTGAGGGTCTGCTGCGGAGCTGACCATCCTAAACATTATATGCGAAGGCCCGCTAGTGAGCTGACGCTATAAAACATTATATGAGAGGGCCCGCTAGAGAGCTGACCCAATAAAACATTATATGAGAAGGCCCGCTGGTGAGCTGACCTATACAAAAATTGTCAAACAGGGCCCGCTGGTGAGCTGGCCCTATATAAAAATTATATCACAGGGCCCGCTGGTGAGCTGGCCCTATATAAAAATTATATCACAGGGTATATGGAAGAGAGTCAACCATATACCCGTTTTTTGGGTGGAAGGGGTGAATGGGAATACAGAGTATTCCCATCATTGTAAATAACATATATAAAGTGAGTTTATGTTCCCCCGGGGCTTTCCTCCAGTGGAGTGGAGAAGTCAGGGGAAATCCAGGCCTTGTTCATTTTTATAAGTGTCAACCTATCAGCATTGTCGGTGGAAAGGCGGATACGCTTATCTGTTATGATGCCACCAGCAGCACTAAATACCCGCTCAGACAGAACGCTGGCGGCAGGGCAGGCCAGCACCTCCAAGGCGTAGAGTGCCAGTTCATACCACGTGTCCAGCTTGGACACCCAGTAGTTGTAAGGCACAGAGGGATCATTGAGGACGCTGACACGGTCTGCTACGTACTCCTTCACCATCTTCCAAAACTTTTCCCTCCTTGTGACACTAGGCTGCGCATCAGGGTGAGGGTGCTGGCGGGGTGTCATGAAGGTGTCCCACGCCTTGGAGAGTGTTGCCCTGCCTTTGTCGGAACTGCTGTGTGCTCCCCTTTTCTCCCCTTCTCGGTTGGCCAAGGTAGCACGTACTTTGCCGCCAGCGTTGTCAGATGGAAAATTTTGGAGCAATTTTTCAACAAGAACCTTCTGGTATTGCACCATTTTGCTTGTCCTCTCCACCGGAGGAATGAGAGATGAGAAATTCTCTTTGTAGCGGGGGTCCAGAAGGGTGAACACCCAGTAATCCGTGTTGTCTAAAATGCGTATAACGCGTGGGTCACGGGAAAGGCAGCCTAACATAAAGTCAGCCATGTGTGCCAGAGTACCAACAGGCAAGATTTCGCTGTCCTCACCAGGAGGATGACTCTCAATCTCCTCATCCTCTTCCTCCTCTTCTGCCCACCCACGCTGAAGAGATGGAACTAAAGTTCCATGGCTACCCTCTGTAGCGGAGGCAACCGTGTCTTCCTCCTCCTCCTCCTCCTCCTCCGCCTCCTCCAATTGTCGCTGAGAAGACGAAGTGAGGGTGCTCTGGCTATCACCTTGTGTAAGCTCTTCCTCCCGCATTTCCACCTCTTCCACATGCAAAGCGTCGGTTTTAATTGTGAGCAGCGAGCGTTTCAGTAGACACAGAAGTGGGATGGTTACACTGATAATAGCGTTATCGCCGCTCACCATCTGTGTCGATTCCTCAAAATTGCGTAAAACCTCACAGAGGTCTGACATCCATTCCCACTCCTCACTTCTGATTACAGGAAGTTGAACGGAGAGGCGACGACCGTGTAACAGCTGGTACTCCACTACTGCCCTCTGCTGCTCACAAAGCCGGGCCAACATGTGGAAGGTGGAGTTCCAGCGCGTGCTCACGTCACACAGCAGCCGGTGAGCTGGCAATTGTAAGCGCTGCTGCAGCTTCAACAGGCCGGCTGAAGCTGTAGATGACTTACGGAAATGTGCACACACGCGGCGCACCTTGGTCAAGAGATCATGCACATTGGGGTAGGTTTTTAGAAATCGCTGAACCACTAAATTAAATACATGCGCTAGGCATGGTACGTGTGTGAGCTTGCCGAGCTCCAAAGCCGCCACCAAGTTACGCCCATTATCACACACAACCATGCCTGGTTGCAGGTTGAGTGGCGAGAGCCACTGCTCGGTCTGGTGACTAATCCTCTGCAACAGCTCTGAGGCCGTGTGCTGTTTGTCCCCAAGGCAGATCAGCTTCAGCACGGCCTGTTGACGCTTCCCCACTGCAGTGCTACACTGCTTCCAGCTACCGGCTGATGGGGGAGTGGCGCTGCGTGCAGAGAATTCGGAGGTGGAAACGGAGGAGGAGGAGCCAATAACGTAGGTGCTGGCGGAAACCCTGATGGAGGTAGGGCCCGCAATCCTCGGCGTGGGTAGCACCCGTGCCATCCCAGGGTCCGAGTCGCTCCCAGCCTCCACGACATTCACCCAGTGTGCCGTCAGGGAAATGTAGCGTCACTGGCCACAAGCACTTGTCCATGTGTCAGTCGTTAAGTGGATCTTCCCAGTAACTGCGTTGGTCAGGGCACGGGTGATGTTACGGGACACATGGTGGTGTAATGCGGGGATGGCACACCGGGAAAAGTAGTGGCGGCTGGGGACCGCGTACCGACGGACAGCTGCTGCCATCAGGCTGCGGAAGGACTCAGTGTCCACAAGCCTAAATGGCAGCATTTCGATGGCCAGTAATTTGGAAAGGTGTGAGGTTAGTGCTATGGCCTGTGGGTGGGTGGCTGGGTATTTTCGCTTGCGCTCAAATGCCTGGGGTAACGACATTTGGACGCTGCGCTGGGACAGGGAAGTGGATGTGGTCGCTGATGGTGCTTCAGATGCTACAGGTGCAGGGCGGGAGGTATGCGGGCCTGCGCCTTCGACAGGCGATTGGACGGCACTGAAAACAGGGGAAGAGGAGGCAGTGGTGTGGCCTGCAGACACAGATGGGCGATCCAGGCATTCCTCCCACTTACTATGGTGCTTGGATGCCATGTGTCGGATCATGCTGGTGGTGGTGAGGTTTCTAGTGTTCATGCCTCGGCTCATTCTGGTGTGGCACAGGTTGCAAACTACAATTCTTTTGTCGTCCGCACTTTCCTTAAAAAAACGCCATACCGCGGAACACCTACCCCTTGGCAAGGTAGATTTACGCAAGGGGGTGCTCCGTGGAACATTTGCGGGCCGGTTTGGTGCGGTCCGCCTTCTTTCTGTAGCCACACCACTGCCTCTTCCAGCCTGTTGCGGTGCTGCAGATGGCTCACCCTCAGGACTGCTGTCATCGCTCGGCTCTACACCTTCCCAGGTGGGGTCAGTCACCTCATCGTCCACCAAGTCCTCCTCCACTTCCTCACTCTGATCATCCTCCTCATGTCTTGATCCCACCACATACTCAGTCATTGACAACTGTATATCATCCTCCTCAGCAAGGTCTTGAGACAGTAATAGTGGTTGATTTAATGGCAACTGTGTCTCATCATCATCATCATCATCCACTACTTCCTTTGACCTTAAATGCCGTTCACATCTGTCATCTTCTTGTGATTGGGTACCCTCTAGAGGTTGTGAATCAGGGCACAAGATGTCATGTTCCTCTGCAAGCGTGCTTGGAGAGAGGGTCAAATGAAGGATTGGTGATGAGACGAGCTCCTCACTATATCCCAGTGTGGGATCACTTCTTTGACCAGACCGTGTATGGTGGGAGGAAGGATGATCAGAGTGAGGATTATGTTGACCAGACTCTTGGCTACTGAGAGTGGACTTGGTGGAAGACAGGGTGGTGCTTAACCGACTGGAAGCAGTATCAGCTGACATCCAACCGACCACCTGTTCGCAGTGGTCGGACCTCGAGAGTGATGTCCTGCGACGCCCTGTAAAATGAGACATGAAGCTAGGTATGGTGGATGTCTTTCTTTCTTGTGCTCTGGCACCAGGCACAGTTTCTCCGCGTCCTGACCCGCGCCCTGAACTATCAGGATCACATCCACTTCCCCGTCCCTTTTTACCCGCCTTCTTCATATTACACGGAATATGTGCTGCAAATCTGCAACTTTGCACAGTACACAGAATGTGCTGCTAAACTGGGCGACGCACACTGAATGGAATATGTGATTTTGATATTTTACAGTTTGAAGACTTAACAGTATTTTTTCCTATTCTGCAACTGTGCACAGTACACAGAATATGCTGCTAAACTGCGGCGAAGCACACTGAATGGAATATGTGACTTTGATATTTTACAGCTTGAAGACTTAACAGTATTTCTTCCTATTCTGCAACTGTGCACAGTACACAGAATGTGCTGCTAAACTGGGCGACGCACACTGAATGGAATATGTGACTTTGATATTTTACAGTTTGAAGACTTAACAGTATTTCTTCCTATTCTGCAACTGTGCACAGTACACAGAATGTGCTGCTAAACTGCGGCGAAGCACACTGAATGGAATGTGTGACTTTGATATTTTACAGTTTGAAGACTTAACAGTATTTCTTCCTATTCTGCAACTGTGCACAGTACACAGAATGTGCTGCTAAACTGGGCGACGCACACTGAATGGAATATGTGACTTTGATATTTTACAGTTTGAAGACTTAACAGTATTTCTTCCTATTCTGCAACTGTGCACAGTACACAGAATGTGCTGCTAAACTGCGGCGAAGCACACTGAATGGAATATGTGACTTTGATATTTTACAGTTTGAAGACTTAACAGTATTTCTTCCTATTCTGCAACTGTGCACAGTACACAGAATGTGCTGCTAAACTGGGCGACGCACACTGAATGGAATATGTGACTTTGATATTTTACAGTTTGAAGACTTAACAGTATTTCTTCCTATTCTGCAACTGTGCACAGTACACAGAATGTGCTGCTAAACTGCGGCGAAGCACACTGAATGGAATATGTGACTTTGATATTTTACAGTTTGAAGACTTAACAGTATTTCTTCCTATTCTGCAACTGTGCACAGTACACAGAATGTGCTGCTAAACTGGGCGACGCACACTGAATGGAATATGTGACTTTGATATTTTACAGTTTGAAGACTTAACAGTATTTCTTCCTATTCTGCAACTGTGCACAGTACACAGAATATGCTGCTAAACTGCGGCGAAGCACACTGAATGGAATATGTGACTTTGATATTTTACAGTTTGAAGATTTAACAGTATTTCTTCCTATTCTGCAACTGTGCACAGTACACAGAATGTGCTGCTAAACTGGGCGACGCACACTGAATGGAATATGTGACTTTGATATTTTACAGTTTGAAGACTTAACAGTATTTCTTCCTATTCTGCAACTGTGCACAGTACACAGAATGTGCTGCTAAACTGCGGCTAAGCACACTGAATGGAATATGTGACTTTGATATTTTACAGTTTGAAGACTTAACAGTATTTCTTCCTATTCTGCAACTGTGCACAGTGCACAGAATGTGCTGCTAAACTGGGCGACGCACACTGAATGGAATATGTGACTTTGATATTTTACAGTTTGAAGACTTAACAGTATTTCTTCCTATTCTGCAACTGTGCACAGTACACAGAATGTGCTGCTAAACTGGGCGACGCACACTGAATGGAATATGTGACTTTGATATTTTACAGTTTGAAGACTTAACAGTATTTCTTCCTATTCTGCAACTGTGCACAGTACACAGAATGTGCTGCTAAACTGCGGCGAAGCACACTGAATGGAATATGTGACTTTGATATTTTACAGTTTGAAGACTTAACAGTATTTCTTCCTATTCTGCAACTGTGCACAGTACACAGAATGTGCTGCTAAACTGGGCGACGCACACTGAATGGAATATGTGACTTTGATATTTTACAGTTTGAAGACTTAACAGTATTTCTTCCTATTCTGCAACTGTGCACAGTACACAGAATGTGCTGCTAAACTGCGGCGAAGCACACTGAATGGAATATGTGACTTTGATATTTTACAGTTTGAAGACTTAACAGTATTTCTTCCTATTCTGCAACTGTGCACAGTACACAGAATGTGCTGCTAAACTGGGCGACGCACACTGAATGGAATATGTGACTTTGATATTTTACAGTTTGAAGACTTAACAGTATTTCTTCCTATTCTGCAACTGTGCACAGTACACAGAATATGCTGCTAATCTGCGGCGAAGCACACTGAATGGAATATGTGACTTTGATATTTTACAGTTTGAAGATTTAACAGTATTTCTTCCTATTCTGCAACTGTGCACAGTACACAGAATGTGCTGCTAAACTGGGCGACGCACACTGAATGGAATATGTGACTTTGATATTTTACAGTTTGAAGACTTAACAGTATTTCTTCCTATTCTGCAACTGTGCACAGTACACAGAATGTGCTGCTAAACTGCGGCGAAGCACACTGAATGGAATATGTGACTTTGATATTTTACAGTTTGAAGACTTAACAGTATTTCTTCCTATTCTGCAACTGTGCACAGTACACAGAATGTGCTGCTAAACTGGGCGACGCACACTGAATGGAATATGTGACTTTGATATTTTACAGTTTGAAGACTTAACAGTATTTCTTCCTATTCTGCAACTGTGCACAGTACACAGAATGTGCTGCTAAACTGCGGCGAAGCACACTGAATGGAATATGTGACTTTGATATTTTACAGTTTGAAGACTTAACAGTATTTCTTCCAATTCTGCAACTGTGCACAGTACACAGAATGTGCTGCTAAACTGGGCGACGCACACTGAATGGAATATGTGACTTTGATATTTTACAGTTTGAAGACTTAACAGTATTTCTTCATATTCTGCAACTGTGCACAGTACACAGAATGTGCTGCTAAACTGGGCGACGCACACTGAATGGAATATGTGACTTTGATATTTTACAGTTTGAAGACTTAACAGTATTTCTTCCTATTCTGCAACTGTGCACAGTACACAGAATGTGCTGCTAAACTGGGCGACGCACACTGAATGGAATATGTGACTTTGATATTTTACAGTTTGAAGACTTAACAGTATTTCTTCCTATTCTGCAACTGTGCACAGTACACAGAATGTGCTGCTAACTGCGGCGAAGCACACTGAATGGAATATGTGACTTTGATATTTTACAGTTTGAAGACTTAACAGTATTTCTTCCTATTCTGCAACTGTGCACAGTACACAGAATGTGCTGCTAAACTGCGGCGAAGCACACTGAATGGAATATGTGACTTTGATATTTTACAGTTTGAAGACTTAACAGTATTTCTTCCTATTCTGCAACTGTGCACAGTACACAGAATGTGCTGCTAAACTGGGCGACGCACACTGAATGGAATATGTGACTTTGATATTTTACAGTTTGAAGACTTAACAGTATTTCTTCCTATTCTGCAACTGTGCACAGTACACAGAATATGCTGCTAAACTGCGGCGAAGCACACTGAATGGAATATGTGACTTTGATATTTTACAGTTTGAAGATTTAACAGTATTTCTTCCTATTCTGCAACTGTGCACAGTACACAGAATGTGCTGCTAAACTGGGCGACGCACACTGAATGTAATATGTGACTTTGATATTTTACAGTTTGAAGACTTAACAGTATTTCTTCCTATTCTGCAACTGTGCACAGTACACAGAATGTGCTGCTAAACTGCGGCGAAGCACACTGAATGGAATATGTGACTTTGATATTTTACAGTTTGAAGACTTAACAGTATTTCTTCCTATTCTGCAACTGTGCACAGTACACAGAATGTGCTGCTAAACTGGGCGACGCACACTGAATGCAATATGTGACTTTGATATTTTACAGTTTGAAGACTTAACAGTATTTCTTCCTATTCTGCAACTGTGCACAGTACACAGAATGTGCTGCTAAACTGCGGCGAAGCACACTGAATGGAATATGTGACTTTGATATTTTACAGTTTGAAGACTTAACAGTATTTCTTCCTGTTCTGCAACTGTGCACAGTACACAGAATGTGCTGCTAAACTGGGCGACGCACACTGAATGGAATATGTGACTTTGATATTTTACAGTTTGAAGACTTAACAGTATTTCTTCCTATTCTGCAACTGTGCACAGTACACAGAATGTGCTGCTAAACTGGGCGACGCACACTGAATGGAATATGTGACTTTGATATTTTACAGTTTGAAGACTTAACAGTATTTCTTCCTATTCTGCAACTGTGCACAGTACACAGAATGTGCTGCTAAACTGCGGCGAAGCACACTGAATGGAATATGTGACTTTGATATTTTACAGTTTGAAGACTTAACAGTATTTCTTCCTATTCTGCAACTGTGCACAGTACACAGAATGTGCTGCTAAACTGGGCGACGCACACTGAATGGAATATGTGACTTTGATATTTTACAGTTTGAAGACTTAACAGTATTTCTTCCTATTCTGCAACTGTGCACAGTACACAGAATGTGCTGCTAAACTGGGCGACGCACACTGAATGGAATATGTGACTTTGATATTTTACAGTTTGAAGACTTAACAGTATTTCTTCCTATTCTGCAACTGTGCACAGTACACAGAATGTGCTGCTAAACTGCGGCGAAGCACACTGAATGGAATATGTGACTTTGATATTTTACAGTTTGAAGACTTAACAGTATTTCTTCCTATTCTGCAACTGTGCACAGTACACAGAATGTGCTGCTAAACTGGGCGACGCACACTGAATGGAATATGTGACTTTGATATTTTACAGTTTGAAGACTTAACAGTATTTCTTCATATTCTGCAACTGTGCACAGTACACAGAATGTGCTGCTAAACTGGGCGACGCACACTGAATGGAATATGTGACTTTGATATTTTACAGTTTGAAGACTTAACAGTATTTCTTCCTATTCTGCAACTGTGCACAGTACACAGAATGTGCTGCTAAACTGGGCGACGCACACTGAATGGAATATGTGACTTTGATATTTTACAGTTTGAAGACTTAACAGTATTTCTTCCTATTCTGCAACTGTGCACAGTACACAGAATGTGCTGCTAAACTGCGGCGAAGCACACTGAATGGAATATGTGACTTTGATATTTTACAGTTTGAAGACTTAACAGTATTTCTTCCTATTCTGCAACTGTGCACAGTACACAGAATGTGCTGCTAAACTGCGGCGAAGCACACTGAATGGAATATGTGACTTTGATATTTTACAGTTTGAAGACTTAACAGTATTTCTTCCTATTCTGCAACTGTGCACAGTACACAGAATGTGCTGCTAAACTGGGCGACGCACACTGAATGGAATATGTGACTTTGATATTTTACAGTTTGAAGACTTAACAGTATTTCTTCCTATTCTGCAACTGTGCACAGTACACAGAATATGCTGCTAAACTGCGGCGAAGCACACTGAATGGAATATGTGACTTTGATATTTTACAGTTTGAAGATTTAACAGTATTTCTTCCTATTCTGCAACTGTGCACAGTACACAGAATGTGCTGCTAAACTGGGCGACGCACACTGAATGTAATATGTGACTTTGATATTTTACAGTTTGAAGACTTAACAGTATTTCTTCCTATTCTGCAACTGTGCACAGTACACAGAATGTGCTGCTAAACTGCGGCGAAGCACACTGAATGGAATATGTGACTTTGATATTTTACAGTTTGAAGACTTAACAGTATTTCTTCCTATTCTGCAACTGTGCACAGTACACAGAATGTGCTGCTAAACTGGGCGACGCACACTGAATGCAATATGTGACTTTGATATTTTACAGTTTGAAGACTTAACAGTATTTCTTCCTATTCTGCAACTGTGCACAGTACACAGAATGTGCTGCTAAACTGCGGCGAAGCACACTGAATGGAATATGTGACTTTGATATTTTACAGTTTGAAGACTTAACAGTATTTCTTCCTGTTCTGCAACTGTGCACAGTACACAGAATGTGCTGCTAAACTGGGCGACGCACACTGAATGGAATATGTGACTTTGATATTTTACAGTTTGAAGACTTAACAGTATTTCTTCCTATTCTGCAACTGTGCACAGTACACAGAATGTGCTGCTAAACTGGGTGACGCACACTGAATGGAATATGTGACTTTGATATTTTACAGTTTGAAGACTTAACAGTATTTCTTCCTATTCTTCAACTGTGCACAGTACACAGAATGTGCTGCTAAACTGCGGCGAAGCACACTGAATGGAATATGTGACTTTGATATTTTACAGTTTGAAGACTTAACAGTATTTCTTCCTATTCTGCAACTGTGCACAGTACACAGAATGTGCTGCTAAACTGGGCGACGTACACTGAATGGAATATGTGACTTTGATATTTTACAGTTTGAAGACTTAACAGTATTTCTTCCTATTCTGCAACTGTGCACAGTACACAGAATGTGCTGCTAAACTGGGCGACGCACACTGAATGGAATATGTGACTTTGATATTTTACAGTTTGAAGACTTAACAGTATTTCTTCCTATTCTGCAACTGTGCACAGTACACAGAATGTGCTGCTAAACTGCGGCGAAGCACACTGAATGGAATATGTGACTTTGATATTTTACAGTTTGAAGACTTAACAGTATTTCTTCCTATTCTGCAACTGTGCACAGTACACAGAATGTGCTGCTAAACTGGGCGACGCACACTGAATGGAATATGTGACTTTGATATTTTACAGTTTGAAGACTTAACAGTATTTCTTCATATTCTGCAACTGTGCACAGTACACAGAATGTGCTGCTAAACTGGGCGACGCACACTGAATGGAATATGTGACTTTGATATTTTACAGTTTGAAGACTTAACAGTATTTCTTCCTATTCTGCAACTGTGCACAGTACACAGAATGTGCTGCTAAACTGGGCGACGCACACTGAATGGAATATGTGACTTTGATATTTTACAGTTTGAAGACTTAACAGTATTTCTTCCTATTCTGCAACTGTGCACAGTACACAGAATGTGCTGCTAAACTGCGGCGAAGCACACTGAATGGAATATGTGACTTTGATATTTTACAGTTTGAAGACTTAACAGTATTTCTTCCTATTCTGCAACTGTGCACAGTACACAGAATGTGCTGCTAAACTGCGGCGAAGCACACTGAATGGAATATGTGACTTTGATATTTTACAGTTTGAAGACTTAACAGTATTTCTTCCTATTCTGCAACTGTGCACAGTACACAGAATGTGCTGCTAAACTGGGCGACGCACACTGAATGGAATATGTGACTTTGATATTTTACAGTTTGAAGACTTAACAGTATTTCTTCCTATTCTGCAACTGTGCACAGTACACAGAATATGCTGCTAAACTGCGGCGAAGCACACTGAATGGAATATGTGACTTTGATATTTTACAGTTTGAAGATTTAACAGTATTTCTTCCTATTCTGCAACTGTGCACAGTACACAGAATGTGCTGCTAAACTGGGCGACGCACACTGAATGTAATATGTGACTTTGATATTTTACAGTTTGAAGACTTAACAGTATTTCTTCCTATTCTGCAACTGTGCACAGTACACAGAATGTGCTGCTAAACTGCGGCGAAGCACACTGAATGGAATATGTGACTTTGATATTTTACAGTTTGAAGACTTAACAGTATTTCTTCCTATTCTGCAACTGTGCACAGTACACAGAATGTGCTGCTAAACTGGGCGACGCACACTGAATGCAATATGTGACTTTGATATTTTACAGTTTGAAGACTTAACAGTATTTCTTCCTATTCTGCAACTGTGCACAGTACACAGAATGTGCTGCTAAACTGCGGCGAAGCACACTGAATGGAATATGTGACTTTGATATTTTACAGTTTGAAGACTTAACAGTATTTCTTCCTGTTCTGCAACTGTGCACAGTACACAGAATGTGCTGCTAAACTGGGCGACGCACACTGAATGGAATATGTGACTTTGATATTTTACAGTTTGAAGACTTAACAGTATTTCTTCCTATTCTGCAACTGTGCACAGTACACAGAATGTGCTGCTAAACTGGGTGACGCACACTGAATGGAATATGTGACTTTGATATTTTACAGTTTGAAGACTTAACAGTATTTCTTCCTATTCTTCAACTGTGCACAGTACACAGAATGTGCTGCTAAACTGCGGCGAAGCACACTGAATGGAATATGTGACTTTGATATTTTACAGTTTGAAGACTTAACAGTATTTCTTCCTATTCTGCAACTGTGCACAGTACACAGAATGTGCTGCTAAACTGGGCGACGCACACTGAATGGAATATGTGACTTTGATATTTTACAGTTTGAAGACTTAACAGTATTTCTTCCTATTCTGCAACTGTGCACAGTACACAGAATGTGCTGCTAAACTGCGGCGAAGCACACTGAATGGAATATGTGACTTTGATATTTTACAGTTTGAAGACTTAACAGTATTTCTTCCTATTCTGCAACTGTGCACAGTACACAGAATGTGCTGCTAAACTGGGCGACGCACACTGAATGGAATATGTGACTTTGATATTTTACAGTTTGAAGACTTAACAGTATTTCTTCCTATTCTGCAACTGTGCACAGTACACAGAATATGCTGCTAAACTGCGGCGAAGCACACTGAATGGAATATGTGACTCTGATATTTTACAGTTTGAAGACTTAACAGTATTTCTTCCTATTCTGCAACTGTGCATAGTTCACAGAATGTGCTGCTAAACTGGGCGACGCACACTGAATGGAATATGTGACTTTGATATTTTACAGTTTGAAGACTTAACAGTATTTCTTCCTATTCTGCAACTGTGCACAGTACACAGAATGTGCTGCTAAACTGGGCGACGCACACTGAATGGAATATGTGACTTTGATATTTTACAGTTTGAAGACTTAACAGTATTTCTTCCTATTCTGCAACTGTGCACAGTACACAGAATGTGCTGCTAAACTGCGTCCAAGCACACTGAATGGAATATGTGACTTTGATATTTTACAGTTTGAAGACTTAACAGTATTTCTTCCTATTCTGCAACTGTGCACAGTACACAGAATGTGCTGCTAAACTGGGCGACGCACACTGAATGGAATATGTGACTTTGATATTT
Source organism: Rhinophrynus dorsalis (assembly GCA_037306005.1). Lineage (NCBI taxonomy): Eukaryota > Metazoa > Chordata > Amphibia > Anura > Rhinophrynidae > Rhinophrynus > Rhinophrynus dorsalis. Next base: position 246,161,535 of record CM074725.1, read on the forward strand.
TACAGTTTGAAGACTTAACAGTATTTCTTCCTATTCTGCAACTGTGCACAGTAAACAGAATGTGCTGCTAAACTGCGGCAAAGCACACTGAATGGAATATGTGACTTTGATATTTTACAGTTTGAAGAGTTAACAGTATTTCTTCCTATTCTGCAACTGTGCACAGTACACAGAATGTGCTGCTAAACTGGGCGACGCACACTGAATGGAATATGTGACTTTGATATTTTACAGTTTGAAGACTTAACAGTATTTCTTCCTATTCTGCAACTGTGCACAGTACACAGAATGTGCTGCTAAACTGCGGCGACGCACACTGAATGGAATATGTGACTTTGATATTTTACAGTTTGAACACTTAACAGAATGTGCTCTAATCTGCAACTTTGCACACTAAACAGAATGTGCTCTAATCTGCAACTTTGCACACTAAACAGAATGTGCTCTAATCTGCAACTTTGCACACTAAACAGAATGTGCTCTAATCTGCAACTTTGCACACTAAACAGAATATATGAATTTTTTTTGTTGTTGTTTTTTTTCCCCCCACACAAAATAAACTGCTGCCCCCACACACAGTAGTCCTAAAAAGGACTTTTGGGTCTTTTTTTTTTTTCAACAACACTTTTCTTCTCCCTACACTGACTTTCCCTTCCTATCCTCATCTCTCCCTGGCTAAGACTGAGCCGAACTCGCTGGTCAGGTGCTATACAGCACCCGACCACGGGTTCTGGCCAGCCAATCAGTGTAATGCCAGCAGCCAACATGGCTGCTGGCATTACACTGATGTCAGAGCCTCCCTGCACGTTTATTGGCTGCGCAGCAGCCGCGAAACGTGCGGGGAGGAGACCCGAACATGGCGGGCGAGCACCGCCATGTGCCGAGCAGAGCGATGCTCGAGCCGATCCGAGCATCGGCCGAGCATGCTCGCTCAACACTAGCTGCGATAACTTTTGAGTAGAACACCTCTCAGTAGGGGGAGTAACCTTATTATACTCAGGACGATACACCCTACAGTATATATATTTCAGCATATTAAGCGGCCCAAAACAATCTTTACAATGACTAGTTACTACACCAGGCAGGACATAATTTGTGTCTTCCATAGCCATGGGATCAGTGGGAGAACACAGTGCAATACAGTCATGTAACACGGGCATCTGGGACATGGCAGAATTGCTTCCCCTTCTAATAACCAATGTGAAATAAACTTAAACTGTGGCAGGCAAGTAAACAGCTTCTATTAATCAATGCTCTTTAATTTGTAACCAGAAAAAAGGGGGAAAGGAGAGGTGTATGTATAGCAAGAGGGAGATGAAACAACACTGTTGAGGCTAAGGAATGCATAGAAGCTTCTTAATTGTGTTTTCTATAGTTTTATTTTATGCATTATATACTATAATTATCTAGTGTGACTGCCTCTAGCCCTGTAGCGCAAGCAGGAGTTGGTATCAAATAGCGAGCGTCATAACACTGTTACTTCTTACACCACTGGTACAAGTGCTCGGCTGCGTCCTGTTTTATTATGTATTTATATAATAGTTATTGAGAGCTGTTCAGATGGAGCATGTGCGTTTCCAATTTCCCTTTGTTTTTCATAATTGTGTGGCATCCAGAGGCAAATCATCTTAGTTTGTGGGGAGGAGCAGCAGTCGGTTACTGGCCCTCTCTGCAGGAACGCTGGTATATGGTCCACGTGCCTGTTCCGTCAAGCTGCTCATGGTCAGTTGGGACCGACTCTAAAAGACAGTATGAAGTTTACCGGAATTATTGTGAAGTGTGAGAATTAACCCTTCAAGAGCAAGAGGGGAATAAAATTAATTGCTTGCAATATGTTGCATATTCTTCTGGCACACAAAGGATTAATGTGGTTACGTTATGGAGCTTCTCCTCGTTTTTGTTCTGAAATTGTAAATGGCACCTCCAACAAAAGGACAGCATAAGGGATTATACATCTTAACCCCTTAATGTCCACTGTCCTGGGGTAGGTCCGCGTAGATATCATTCGGAGAGCTTGTAGCAGCTCGCTGAAAGAGAGACTAAAACTGACTGCTCCAGTCTCGGTGCAGTCAGTTTTAGATCCCTTAGTGATCCCGCAGGAGCACTGAGACCACAAAAGCCATGACATGCCAGGACCTTCACTGAGCCTTAAGACACGGACACCGGTGACTGGCCTGGCACATCACCAGTCTGTAAGGGGTTAAAGCACTTTGTTACATTTAAAATGAAAATGTTCCTTTAAAACAAATAGGTGATTTTGAAAGAACTTTCAAAATCACCTATATTTATTTGAGACCTTTTTACTAGAGAGATTGTTTTTAGATGTATTTATGCATATGAGCTATAACTGGCCAGCACAGTGTGACAGGTGGGAAGGAGTGTAGTGTACGTTAGTATTTGTTTGGCAGGGAGTAGCAGGTGGGAGGGAAGGAGCGCAGTGTGTAATGTTAGTATCTAACTGGCAGGAAGTGACAGGTGGGAAGTAGAGCAGTGTAGAATGTTAGTATCTAACTGGCAGGGAGTGGGAGATTAGAGGGGGAGCAGTGTGGAATATTAGAATTTGGCCAGCAGGGAGCTGCAGGGGGGAGGGAGAGAAGTGAGGAATGTTTAAATCTGCCTGGTAGGGAGAGAAAGGTGGAAGACAGAGAAGTGGAATTTTAATACTTGATAAGCAAGACTTTCAGTATTGTCTACCGTGTATAAACTGAGTACCAATAAAGCTAAATATCTCACAAACTATTGTTTTAAATAATAACTGGATAACATACATGTAGGTGATCTTGAAAGGTCTTTCATATTTGTTACAAAGTAATATTTTGAGTGAGGATTTCACAGATTTCTGCTGCTGACCAGCTGATGATGTCTGAGAATTGCAGTGCAACAACAACTGAAGAGCCTAAGGTTTTCCGTCCTTTCAGAGACGTAACTAGAAGCCTCCGGGACCTGGTGCAAGAAGCACTGGCCATCGGGCATACCGGGCATTTTCCCGGTGGGCCGGTCCAGCGACCCAGGCTCTGTAGTAATACAGAGCGCTGGGAGATGACATCATCTCCCAGCGCTCTGCATTTCTGCGACCCACACGCGGGAGATTCAGCTCTGTGCCGAAGGAGGCACAGAGCACTGTTAAATTCCTGGTGATCTAGCGGCATACCATGAGGTAGGGGATCAAGGGGCATTGTGGAGACGAATGGGCAATGTGTAGATGGAGGGGCTTTATGGGGCACTGATGAAGGCGGCATTGTGGAGATGAAGGGGAATTGTTGAAGGCGGCATTGTGGACATGAAGGGAGCATCGTGGAAGGGGGCACTGTGTATGTGGAAGGGGGCATTGTGGACGTGGAAGGGGCATTGTGGAGATGAAGGGGGCATTGTGGAAGGGGCAACGTGGAGATGAAGGGGGCATTGTGGAAGGGGCAATGTGGAGATGAAGGGGGCATTGTGGAAGGGGCAATGTGGAGATGAAGGGGGCATTGTGGAAGGGGCAATGTGGAGATGAAGTGGGCATTGTGGAAGGGGAAATGTGGAGATGAAGTGGGCATTGTGGAAGGGGAAATGTGGAGATGAAGTGGGACATTGTGGAAGGGGCAATGTGGAGATGAAGGGGGCATTATGAAAGGGGAAATGTGGAGATGAAGGGGGCATTGTGGAAGGGGCAATGTGGAGATGAAGGGGGCATTATGAAAGGGGAAATGTGGAGATGAAGGGGGCATTGTGGAAGGGGCAATGTGGAGATGAAGTGGGCATTGTGGAAGGGGCAATGTGGAGATGAAGGGGGCATTGTGGAAGGGGAAATGTGGAGATGAAGTGGGCATTGTGGAAGGGGAAATGTGGAGATGAAGTGGGACATTGTGGAAGGGGCAATGTGGAGATGCAGGGGGCATTGTGGAAGGGGCAATGTGGAGATGAAGGAGGCATTGTGGAAGGGGCAATGTGGACATGAACAGGGCATTGTGGAGGTGAACAGTGTGGGCAATGTGGAGGTGGGGAGCAGGATGGGGTGTGCAGTGTGGAGCTGGGCAGAGTGTGGGGGTGAATATGTGGGCGGGTCAGGGGATTGTGTCCGGGTCGGAGGGGGGTGGGGGCATCAAAATGCACCTTCTCCCTGTGTATACATAAATCCTTGTACCGGGCGTTAAAAAAAAAAAAAAAAAAAAAAAAAAAAAGAGTGAACGCGCCCCCCCCCCCCCACGGGCTGCTCAGAAAATAAAAATGGGCTACTCAGCTTTAAATGCCCGGGCCTATTTTTTGTCCCAGTCTGGGCCTGACCATGGGCCCCCCCCCGGACCACATTCGCCCCCCTCGACTATATTTGCCCTCTCCAAAATGCCCTTATCTCCTACCTCCCTGGAGTGGCAGGAGCCCGGAGAGCTGTGCTGATCTCCCGCGCGGTCCTCTTCAGTAATGCAGAGCGCTGGGAGATGATGTCATCTCCCAGCGCTCTGCATTACTACAGTGCCAGATGGAGATCGCGGGCGGCAGGCAGAGGGGTCGCAGGGGGTGGCCGGGCCCCCTGGAGCGATGGGCTTGGTCGCGGGTACGACCCCTATAGTTACGTCAGTGCGTCCTTTCTAGGCTTGCTAGAGGGGAGTAAAATGATTTTACAGAAAAAAATGCAGCTCTCAAACTGATGTACTACAACAGCAACCTTGTAAGTCCCCCCCCCCCCCGTCCCGATTACCTAGGGATGGATTGCAGATCATTTGCATGTCAGCTACAAACAAATGAAAAACCTACCAGCCTGCATGCACCCACTTCCCAATTACCATAAATCCCTTTATCTACAATGCAGAAACAGTAAAGATTTATGATGGATTAAATTCTGTGCAATTTAAGTGAATTGTCGAAATGTTTTACACCAAGTTGGTCTCCGAGCTCATGAATTTTTACAGCATATGCCTATTTCTCAAGCATCTCTTCTCCTCCTCAGTTCTGCACAAGGGTCCAGGGCTCACGGAATCTGTAATAAGCTACGATGTGATTCCTGCTGCACACATTTGCATGAGATTGTACCTCTCCGCAGAGCTCACTGTTTGCCTGCAAATTACTATCAGATGACAGCAGCCAATGCTAACATTGCATTAGAGATGATATCTGTGTCTGGGTAAGGTCAGGCTGTTTACAATACGGCAGGGGTATCACACTGCATTCCTAAAGGGCCGACAAAGCGCATGTTCTTGGAATAACCTTATTTATTTTCATAGGTGTTGCAATCATTAGCTCAGGCCTTCTGAATGTAACACAAGTGCAAAAACATCCCAAAAATGTGTACTGTATATGCACTTCTGATTGATGTTTGATACCTCTGCAATAAGGGTTCTTCCCAACTGGTAACACTGCAGCCCCTTCTTATACTTCTGTTGCCTGTATTCCTCACCTCCCAATATTTCAAATGGCCAAAGAGGGACACTTGTGTTTTAGGTGGTGCTGCCTGGGGTGTGGCTGGTGGGGGGGCATTACTGAGAATTTATATGTTATTTCTTGACCTCGACATCTCTTTGAGAATGGAATAAATTAGTTAGACTAGAGCAAGACCAACATATTTTATTTACACTGACTAATGTATAAACACATATGCTGAAGTTTAATCAAACATTAATGTGAGCATTGTGATACACTTATATACACACCATGCAGTGTGATCTCCTAAACACAGGAACACCAGGGTGATACACTTATATACACACCACACAGTCTGATCTCCTAAACACAGGGACACCGGTGTGATACACTTCTATACACACCACACAGTCTGATCTCCTAAACACAGGGACACCAGGGTGATACACTTATATACACACCACACAGTCTGATCTCCTAAACACAGGGACACCAGGGTGATACACTTATATACACACCACACAGTCTGATCTCCTAAACACAGGGACACCAGGGTGATACACTTATATACACACCACACAGTCTGATCTCCTAAACACAGGGACACCGGTGTGATACACTTATATACACACCACACAGTCTGATCTCCTAAACACAGGGACACCGGTGTGATACACTTCTATACACACCACACAGTCTGATCTCCTAAACACAGGGACACCAGGGTGATACACTTATACACACATCACACAGTCTGATCTCCTAAACACAGGGACACCAGGGTGATACACTTCTATACACACCACACAGTCTGATCTCCTAAACACAGGGACACCAGGGTGATACACTTACATACACACCACACAGTCTGATCTCCTAAACACAGGGACACCAGGGTGATATACTTATATACACACCACACTGTATGATCTCCTAAACACAGGGACACCAGGGTGATACACTTATATACACACCACACAGTCTGATCTCCTAAACACAGGGACACCAGGGTGATACACTTACATACACACCACACAGTCTGATCTCCTAAACACAGGGACACCAGGGTGATATTCTTATATACACACCACACAGTCTGATCTCCTAAACACAGGGACACCGGGGTGATACACTTATACACACACCACACAGTCTGATCTCCTAAACACAGGGACACCAGGGTGATACACTTATATACACAGCACACAGTCTGATCTCCTAAACACAGGGACACCAGGGTGATACACTTATATACACACCACACAGTCTGATCTCCTAAACACAGGGACACCGGTGTGATACACTTCTATACACACCACACAGTCTGATCTCCTAAACACAGGGACACCAGGGTGATACACTTATATACACACCACACAGTCTGATCTCCTAAACACAGGGACACCAGGGTGATACACTTATATACACACCACACAGTCTGATCTCCTAAACACAGGGACACCGGTGTGATACACTTATATACACACCACACAGTCTGATCTCCTAAACACAGGGACACCGGTGTGATACACTTCTATACACACCACACAGTCTGATCTCCTAAACACAGGGACACCAGGGTGATACACTTATACACACATCACACAGTCTGATCTCCTAAACACAGGGACACCAGGGTGATACACTTCTATACACACCACACAGTCTGATCTCCTAAACACAGGGACACCAGGGTGATACACTTACATACACATCACACAGTCTGATCTCCTAAACACAGGGACACCAGGGTGATATACTTATATACACACCACACTGTCTGATCTCCTAAACACAGGGACACCAGGGTGATACACTTATATACACACCACACAGTCTGATCTCCTAAACACAGGGACACCAGGGTGATACACTTACATACACACCACACAGTCTGATCTCCTAAACACAGGGACACCAGGGTGATATTCTTATATACACACCACACAGTCTGATCTCCTAAACACAGGGACACCGGGGTGATACACTTATACACACACCACACAGTCTGATCTCCTAAACACAGGGACACCAGGGTGATACACTTATATACACAGCACACAGTCTGATCTCCTAAACACAGGGACACCAGGGTGATACACTTATATACACACCACACAGTCTGATCTCCTAAACACAGGGACACCAGGGTGATACACTTATATACACACCACACAGTGTGATCTCCTAAACACAGGGACACCAGGGTGATACACTTATACACACCACACAGACTGATCTCCTAAACACAGGGACACCAGGGTGATACACTTATATACACACCACACAGTCTGATCTCCTAAACACAGAGACACCAGGGTGATACACTTATATACACACCACACAGTCTGATCTCCTAAACACAGGGACACCAGGGTGATACACTTATACACACCACACAGTCTGATCTCCTAAACACAGGGACACCAGGGTGATACACTTATATACAAACCACACAGACTGATCTCCTAAACACAGGGACACCAGGGTGATACACTTCTATACACACCACACAGTCTGATCTCCTAAACACAGGGACACCAGGGTGATACACTTCTATACACAACATACAGTCTGATCTCCTAAACACAGGGACACCAGGGTGATGCACTTATATACGCACCACACAGTCTGATCTCCTAAACACAGGGACACCGGGGTGATAAACTTATATATACATCACACAGTCTGATCTCCTAAACACAGGGACACCAGGGTGATACACTTCTATACACACCACACAGACTGATCTCCTAAACACAGGGACACCAGGGTGATACACTTATATACACACCACACAGTCTGATCTCCTAAACACAGGGACACCGGGGTGATAAACTTATATATACATCACACAGTCTGATCTCCTAAACACAGGGACACCAGGGTGATACACTTCTATACACACCACACAGACTGATCTCCTAAACACAGGGACACCAGGGTGATACACTTATATACACACCACACAGTCTGATCTCATAAACACAGAGACACCAGGGTGAGAAAGGGGACATAGGGATTTGGGTCTCAAAGAGAACTGTCCCTCCTAAAGAGGGACACTTGATATCTATGGACCTCTAATATCTCTTAAAGAGGGACACTTGGGAGGTATGGAGCCCTAATATCTCCTAAAGAGGGACACTTGGGAGGTATGGACTCCTAATATCTCCTAAAGAGGGACACTTGGGAGTTATAGATCCTAATATCTCCTAAAGATGGACGCTTGGGAGGTATGGATCCTAATATGTCCTAAAGAGGGACACTTGGGAGGTATGTACCCCTAATATCTCCTAAAGAGGGACACTTGGGAGGTATGGATCCTAATATCTCATAAAGAAGGACACCTGGGAGGTATGGACCCCTAATATCTCCTAAAGAGGGACACTTTGGAGGTATGTACTCCTAATACTCATAAAGAAGGTCTTGGGAGGTATGGTATTCTAAGTTCAGCCTTCTCCTGCGTTCCATCGCTGATACCATCGCAGGAGGTTGGAATGACCTTTGTGAGCACTAGTCAGTATATTATTGGCTGATGCCCATGTGGGTTGGCCATTGATAAAAGGTTGAGATGAAAATCACCACCTCCAACATCAATGAAATGTAAATACAATATGTACTGTAGGGTTTATCTTCCTGAGTAAAGCAGTGGTACTCCCACTGCTGAGAGGAGTTTTATTCAAAAGTTATTGAAGCTCAGACCTGAAATTTGAAGCCTCAGCTCCATCATAAAATTTCAGGTCAAACTTGAATTTTTTTGTGCAGTATACTAATGGTCTGAAATATTACAGGGGTGCTGTTGCTACACAATCCTATGGACAGCCCTGGTCAGCCCATAGGATGGTGTAGCAAAAGCACCCCCTGTAAAAGGTAAGGCTATTGAGATATTGCACCTAAAAAAATTAAAGTTTGAGCTTAACTTTAATGGTGGCTGTGTTGCTACAACATCTTCTGTACATCTCTGGTTAGTTGACCATAAAACACCATAGGCCATTGCAGGAACAGCTCCACTATAAAATTGTAAAAGGTCAGGCTATTGTGATACTGAACCTCAAAACAATGTCTGAGCTGCAACAACTTTTGGATCAAACATCTTCCAGAGGTATGAGTACTCTTGTTTTATTCATCATCATATATTTTTTCAGTATTGTGTTACTATCCCTTTTAGCACACAACAACAGAGGGTAGTATCCTATAAGTATAGGCATACCTGGGAACTTTAAAAATGAGCTGACCCTGAGATTGTGTAAATGTTAACCCTTAAATTTCCTATACTATAGATTATCCTCGATATATCGTTAATCGCTGTAATCGAGAGTTGCCGCAATCGGCATTCAAGGAGCCATTAATACACAACAACTTACTGATATCACTGCATGAACACACATAAATCAAGCAGGACTTCTCCCTCTGCCTTTCTGGTACAAGTGGCACCAATTTAAAGACTAAAGAAGCATTTAAAGGGATAGTAATACTTCGTTTTAACTTTATTTTATTTTGTAGGCATTAAAAAAACATGAAGAATCATATAAGTCTTATCTCTCAAACCTTTATGGTTTATGAGATATTCACAAGCAAAGTTTCCCCCTCCCGCCCCTTTTACCTACTGTAAGCCATCTCTTCTCAGATGTGGAATCCAGTCCATAGACCAGACAGATAACAGAAGGGGACACTCTTATTCCTTTGAAAACAATGAAATCCCTGCCCCCCTTGACAAGCTTTTCAGGTTTTTCCCTTATCTTAATTGAAGATTGTCCCTCTCTGCAGTCTACCTGGGCACCTCCCTTCTGATCTGGCTGAACAGTGTTACATCAGTAAAAGGGGTGGGAGGGGGACACTTTGCTTGTGAATATCTCTTAAACCATAAAGGTTTGGGAGATAAGACTTGTATCATTCTTCATGTTTTTTTAATGACTACAAAATAAAATAAAGTTAAAACGAAGTATTACTATCCCTTTAACTGGAACAGAATATATAACAAGTAGCACTGAACTCTCTCACCCTGAGATTTTGACTCTTCACCCTGAGATTTGGGCCAAAACCCTGAGAGTTCCCAGGTATGAGTGTAGGTACACGCCTCACCACACCAGGAGCGCTACACAGTAATAGTTCAAAGTCACCAATCCTCTTATTCTCAGAAGTTTTTATTTTTTCCCTTTTATATTGCTCCCTCTGTCCTCTTTCTACAGTGCCGCTAGTGTCCAGGTCACCTGGTCTTGTGACCTCCACAGAAGAGAGAAGAGAGAAGACCCAGCACAAATGCACATCTAAGGGTAATCCTTTGATGACAGAGGAACAATTCCTTTAAAAGTATGAGTTATAAAAACCCCACTTAGGGTGGGTACTTACTAGAAGGTGATAATTTCTGACAAAGTTACATAGTAACAAAACGCGTTTGGTTGTTTTATGTCGGGTTTAGTACTCTCAGTGCACAGATCATTTTTAAATAAATATCCGGTTCATAAAAGAGGATCACCTGCCTGATTATTGTCAGAATTTGGTGCTGAAAGTTGGAACCTGGAGATGGTGAAAACAGGCCCGGACTGGCCATCGGGCATACTGGGCATTTGCCCGGTGGGCCGGTCCAGGCTTTAAAAAAAAAAAAAAAAAAATCATTAAACGAGTTTGGGCCGTCTTTCTTTTTCTGAAAGACGGCCACCTCGTTACAAGTTTCCTGGTCGGCGTACAATCAAAGTGCAGCGCACCTCACGTGATTATAAGCTCCGCCCATGATCCGCCCCATGGGTTGCTCAAAAAATAAAAATGGGCTGCTCAGCCTTAAATGCCTAGGCCTATTTTTTGTCCCAGTCTAGGCCTGCATGAAAAGATATATTTTACCGTGCAGATATACTCAGAGGCTGGGGTAGCCTCTGATTCTAGTGAGTACTCACCCTAAGGGGGTGTTTATAACGCATACATTTAAGGAATTGTTCCTCTGTCAGCAAAGGATCACTCTTAGATGCTCCTCTGCGCTGGGTCTTTTCTTTTCTGCTATCCCTTTTAACATCCATTTTTGGAAAACGGTTAAGGTAGAATTGATTTATAGTGACCAATTGGATTTTCTCAATAACAGATACTCCTCAGTGTGACATTGTTAGTGATATTATGGTCAAATCTAAATACTGAGTTGATTCCAAGTAACCACATTTAATATTTAAAATAGGGTCAAAAACAGTTTCAAAAATAAAAATGAATAAAAACATCTCACTGCTCAGAAGCTTTCTATTCATCCTTATTTTTAGCCTATTTGAAATGTGGCAAGTGGTTACTTGGAATCAATTCATTATTTACAGTAGATTCGAGCAGGACATCATTTGCGGTGTTACACCAACAAGTTAATGTTTTTGACTAAGTCGGTGGATGGTCTGGAGTCCAATACAATTATTGTCGTTTTGCTACACTAATATTTTGTAGCAATGTTAGGATTGTACACTCACATTAAGGAAAGTAGGGGGTTATCATTAGGAATTGTTAATGTTTCTTTAATGCTATGCTACATCCACAATGGATTGCTTCACAATGCACTGGTGATGTGTCAAGCATTCAAGGAAAAATAAACATTGAAGGGTTATTTCTTTTCCATTATTATATAGTCCTTGAAAACAAATACCTTTTTGTTCATCCTGTGTCCTGACAGTGAAAGGGTGATTATCATGTCTTATATTCCATGGGGAAAGCCACTTTACCAGACACAACTAACGTCCAAATGAAGTAGTCTAGAGTAGATGCTGATCCATATCTCCGAAGTGTCTCTCTTTAGGAGATCAGGGGTACATTAGGAGATCAGACTGTGTGCTGTGTATATAAGTGTCTCACCCTGGTGTCCCTGTGTTTAGGAGATCAGACTGTGTGGTGTGTATATAAGTGTATCACCCTGATGTCCCCGTGTTTAGGAGATCAGACTGTGTGGTGTGTATATAAGTGTATCACCCCGGTGACCCTGTGTTCAGGAGATCAGACTGTGTGGTGTGTATATAAGTGTATAACCCTGGTGTCCCTGTGTTTAGGAGATCAGATTGTGTGGTGTGTATATAAGTGTATCACCCCGGTGTCCCTGTTTTTAGGAGATCAGACTGTGTGGTGTGTATATAAGTATATAACCCTGGTGTCCCTGTGTTTAGGAGATCAGACTGTGTGGTGTGTATATAAGTGTATCACCCTGGTGTCCCTGTGTTTAGGAGATCAGACTGTGTGTTGTGTATAGAAGTGTATCAACCTGGTGTCCCTGTGTTTAGGAGATCAGACTGTGTGGTGTGTATATAAGTGTATCACCCTGATGTCCCTGTGTTTAGGAGATCAGACTGTGTGGTGTATATATAAGTGTATCACCCTGGTGTCCCTGTGTTTAGGAGATCAGACTGTGTGGTGTGTATAGAAGTGTATCACCCTGGTGTCCCTTTGTTTAGGAGATCAGACTGTGTGGTGTGTATATAAGTGTATCACATTGCTCCACAGCAGTAAAACTCACATTAATGTTTGCATAGAGATCACTATGTGTATATAAATCAGTTTGTGTAAATAAAATACTTTGGTCTTGTTCGAAATCATTTATTCAGTTACTCAAAGAGGTGTCAATAGGTCACGAAATAACCTAAAAATTCTCAGTAAAGCCCCACCCACCAGTCACTCCCCCAGCCACACCCCCTAAAACACACATGTCCCTCTTTGGCCATTTGAAATGTTGGGAGGTATGCTGAACTATTACGGAAACTAGAGTACTTCTGTAGGAAAACATCTATCCCATAGAGGACGACAAAACATTCACCAGAATTGTCATTGCTTTAACTCTCAGAGTGCCACAGCGGTGTCCATTGAATTGCTCCGTAATGCCTTGTTCACACCCCAGACACTCAAAAGCTTAAAGGAGTTTTTTAGTCACTTGAATGCTAAATACGTCTCCAGCGCATTGCAGATCAATACACTGGTGATATCTCTAGCGTTCAAATGGTTAATAGTCCTCGTGAAGTCAAGGCAAATGGTTTTTAGTTCCCTCTGTTGCAGATGGTTTGCTCTAGAATTGTTCTAGATCTTAATACATCAGTCACAGAACGCCTTATCACGCTAAAAAGAAGCGGTTCCAGAGCAAACCATCATCATTAACCCCTTAAAGACGCAGGACATATATGTACGTCATGGGTGAATGTCCCTAAAGGACCCACGACGGCTGCACGCCCTGAATCGGAATAAAAAAAAGAAAAGCTCCGTGGTCCTTAAGTCCCGGTCGTGTGCGTGCGCGCCTGTCCATAAGGGGTTAAAGGGATAATATGAAACATCAGCAAATTTCCTTTGATGTAAATGTAGTTTTTAACTCCTTCAATGCTACAGAGATCTACATTCACTGGGAATTTTAAATCAACAGTAAATATTCTGACTTTCCAAAGTCTTGATTAACCCTTTGAGTGCCAGAGGGGTACGCAACGCATTGCTTTGCGTACCCCTCTGGCACTCAAAGGGTTAACACGTTACCCTCCCACACACACACAAAAAAATATTTAAAAGATACTTAAGCAAATAAGTGAAAGAGGATATTGGACAAATTACCAATTCCTATGTTAGGTTTTGCCCTCTGATGCCATGTGTTGGATACTCCTCTGGCACTCAAAGGGTTACTAACAGGGAAATTAGGCCTTAGAGAAGCTTTTATGGGGAGAGCCAGCTTCACCATTGGGATCACATACATGACAACAAACTGCCAATTATTTATATGGAGATCTGATCGCTTGACAGCTAGATAAGTGTGTTCGAGATGTTTATAGCACTCAAGGGGTTAAAGACCCCACTTACAAATTGTAATTTTTATTGTCCCCCTGTGGTACGGTTGCTTTACTCCAAAGTCGATCCCCATTGTCTTCCCTCCTACAGCCCTTAGTGTTGGATTTACTAGTCTGTACTAAACCTCTCCTTCCCTAATGTATACCAGGTCATTGTCACATTGTAGCAGACACAGCTACACCAGTCCACCCTTATTTTCACCCTTTCAGAAAGCGTAACTGTCACTTGATGGCTGGAGCTGAATGTGACGCGATCCGCAGGACAGTATCGAACATTTTCAGGATGATTGTTTAATGTTAGACATTTGGCATTTATGTTGAAGGCCTCTCCATCTTCACTGGTTATTAAATCCACCGTCTTCTGGGAAGATTATTGACCGTGTTCTCATTCTGCCATATATCAACATTTTCTGAGTCCTAAATGGAAAGTAAAATCTCACTTTAAAAGGTTTGTATTTACAAAAGCCAATTTAATGCAATTACTCTACCATTACTTCTTATAATTTTGTTGCTAGATGTTGGTAAGTGGTGGAGGTCTACACACAAACTGCAAATCATCTTGGGGGTAATGTGTATGTTTGGGCTTTGATTTTATTCCAGTCCAAAGACTGTTTTTATGTGAGCGATGCATCGCAGTGTGATCATTTCATAACATTTATAGAGAGAAAACCTTAGACTTCAATCTTTCTCATGTGAAATTAAATCCCCAACAGATGTAGTGCCAAAGACTGCCTCCCTCGAATGTATAGAACGTAACACTTTGAGTGCCAGAGAGGTATCCAACGCATTGCAATGCAACTCAAAGGGTTAAGTGCCTTGGCCCTTAAAGGGACACCACCTAAAAACAGCTGATGATTTTGAAAGATCTTTCAAACTAATCTATATGTTTTAGACGTTCTTTCATTTAGAAAACTAGTGTCTGGGTTGTTCTGATGTATAGATTATTCTAATTAACCCCATCCCGACAATTGACTTACCACGTACGTCCCGCAAAAACTGTCACTTAGTGACAGAGGACGTACCTGGTAAGTCACGGAAGTCCGGGTCTCCGTGTGGCTGCACGCCGTTTGGGGACTCCGGAATCATTTAGTAAAAAAGAAAAAAATGTTAGCCGGACGCACGCGGCTGTCACTAAGGGTTTAAGGCATACCGTGCAGGCACTTCCTGTCTTGGCCCTACATTATCTCCCCCACTTGCTGACACAGCCTAATAATGCATTAAAATAAAATGAAAAAGTGGCGCTTCCTTGTGTGATATCTTCAGTATGGAGATGCTGTCACAAAGAGAATGGCTGGATAGATACATGTGAAAACCAGCACAGAAGCTCAGGGGTTAATAAAGCTGTCCCTTATCCAGCTATCACAGGATTTCTCCAGAGGTATGGCAGCTCTCCTTTAACCCTCCGCTCTCTAAGGAATATATATATGGAACCAAAAACAGAAAAAGACAGGAGTCGCCCATAGTGCCTTATCAAACAGGCTAGTGTGAAAGCCCGTGTACACGGGCTAAAGTGCCACCCAGTGGCCCCGGAGCCGGGAACAGAGACAGGTGGTGAGCCGTTCTGAGAGCCCCGCTCTGGATCAGCGCTTTCAGCCAGTCACTACTGCACATGACTGCATCATTCCATCAGTCTCTACTGCGTATGACTGCATCATTCCATCAGTCTCTACCGCGTATGACTGCATCTTTCCGGCAGTCTCTACTGTGCATGACTGAATCATTCTGGCAGTCTCTACCGCTTATGACTGCATCATTCCGGCATTCTCTACTGCACATGACTGCATCGCTCCAGTAGTCTCTACTGCATATGACTGCATCATTCCGCCAGTCTCTACTGCACATGACTGCATCACTCCGGTAGTCTCTACTGCGCATGACTGCATCACTCCGGTAGTCTCTACTGCATATGACTGCATCACTCCGGTAGTCTCTACTGCATATGACTGCATCACTCCGGTAGTCTCTACTGCATATGACTGCATCACTCCGGTAGTCTCTACCGCTTATGACTGCATCATTCCGGCATTCTCTACTGCATATGACTGCATCACTCCGGTAGTCTCTACTGCATATGACTGCATCACTCCGGTAGTCTCTACTGCATATGACTGCATCACTCCGGTAGTCTCTACCGCTTATGACTGCATCATTCCGGCATTCTCTACTGCATATGACTGCATCACTCCGGTAGTCTCTACTGCATATGACTGCATCACTCCGGTAGTCTCTACTGCATATGACAGCATCACTCCGGTAGTCTCTACTGCATATGACTGCATCGCTCCGGTAGTCTCTACTGCATATGACTGCATCATTCCGCCAGTCTCTACTGCACATGACTGCATCACTCCGGTAGTCTCTACTGCGCATGACTGCATCACTCCGGTAGTCTCTACTGCATATGACTGCATCACTCCGGTAGTCTCTACCGCTTATGACTGCATCATTCCGGCATTCTCTACTGCATATGACTGCATCACTCCGGTAGTCTCTACTGCATATGACTGCATCACTCCGGTAGTCTCTACTGCACATGACTGCATCACTCCGGTAGTCTCTACTACACATGACTGCATCACTCCAGTAGTCTCTACTGCACATGACTGCATCACTCCAGTAGTCTCTACTGCATATGACTGCATCATTCCAGCTCTCTCTACTGCGCATGTGCTGTTATGCACAGGGAGCTTCACAGCCTAGCACTTTATATTATACAGACAGATAATGTAGTGATATACAAAATAATATATATATTGCACTAATATGCATAGCTGTGAACTCTCCGGATTTGTCCCGGAGACTCTGGTTTTGACTCTGCATTACCAGGTCTCTGGGGCAGAGTCTGATTGTCAGGGGTGTGGGGAGTTTCTTAAGAAAGTCTGCCCATTGGTGCTCCTTTCCTGTCAGTTCCACCCACTCCCCACCCACTTCTCTGCCTTCCCCAGCCTATTGCCTATATTTTTAACATGTTTCTGAATCCCCTCCCCAGTCACAATTAAGCCGCACCCCTTTTGACCCAAATTGCGACATTTGTCTACCTCACTGGCAGAAGAAAAAGTTCCCAGGTATGCTGATATGTATAAGTGTCTGTATAAATACATATGTATAGACACAGCATTAACCGCATACAGGGAATTTCTTATCGCCCCTGTTCGATATTGTGCAGGTCAAACGCTTGACTCCTCATCAGTATAACAACCAGGAGAAGATAGAAGAAATAATAAAAGAGCCGCTTCAAAACATCAAAATATAAAAATGTTATTCACATAAAATCTTTATAAAATACCAAATTATATATTCCTACAACTAACGCATTTCACAGCGCTCCATGCTGCTTCTTCAGATGTGTAGGTAATAAAAAGCTGAAAAACTATTGGTGTCTTCCTATCTTTTTCTGTTTTTGGTTCCACATAATAATGTGTGCACTCGTCCCCTAATACTGGGATGGTAAAGTTCCAGCGAGTGGGGGACATAATGTATGGCCGAGAAAGGAAGTGCCTGCTCAGTATGACTTCACCCTTTAAGGACCAACTGCCCAGCCAGCACTTAAGGACCACGGGGCTTTTTTTTTTTTCTAAAATGGAATCAGAGGCCCCCCGATCGCCGTGCAGCTGCACAGGGACCCCTGAATTCCATGACATACATATACGTCATGGGTCCTTAACGTGAGTTTTCCCATGACAATTATGTACGACATGGGTCCTTAAGGAGTTAATTAATATAATAAATACATCAAAATAACACAAAAACTAGTTTCCTAAATAGAAAATGACAAATACAACATATAAGAGATTTCATAATATGTTTTGAAATCATCCAAAAAATTTTGGGCGATAGGATTCTTTTTTTTTTTTTTTTTTTTTTTCAATATCATGTTTTTATTAAGATTTTATCCAAAACATGGCATATAAATGTCACAGTAAAAGAGACTTTGGATTCACTTATAAATGAAAAACTGATTCAGGTATCTATAGTGTATAAGGCAGATGTTACACCATACTGAATAGAGCACAAAATGAATATATCCTAGCACAATGACTCCTACCGTGTATTAATGGAAAAAGAGAGATATGGTAAAAACGAGTAGAAGAGGGATAAAAGAGAAGAGAGTGAAAAGGGGAGAAACAGAAATAGAACAAGAGATGAAGATAGGGTTATTGTAAAGGGAATTGTACTATCTATCTATCTATCTATCTATCTATCTATCTATCTATCTCATATCTATCTATCTATCTCATATCTATCTATCTATCTATCTATCTATCTATCTATCTATCTATCTATCTCATATATATTTATCTATCTATCTATCTATCTATCTATCTATCTATCTATCTATCTTATCTATCTATCTATCTATGTATCTATCTATCTATCTATCTATCTATCTATCTATCTATCTATCTATTATCTATCTATATCACATCTATCTATCTATCTATCTATCTATCTATCTATCTAATGTCTATCTATCTATCTATCTCATATCTATCTATCTATCTATCTATCTATCTATCTATCTATCTGATATCTATCTATCTATCTATCTATCTATCTGATATCTATCTATCTATCTATCTATCTATCTATCTATCTATCTTTCTATTTATCTCATATTTATCTATCTGTCTATCTATCTATCTATCTATCTATCTATCTATCTCATATCTATCTATCTATCTATCTATCTCATATCTATCTATCTCATAATTATCTATCTATCTATCTATCTATCTATCTATCTATCTATCTAATGTCTATCTATCTATCTATCTATCTATCTATCTCATATTTATCTATCTATCTATCTATCTATCTATCTATCTATCTAATGTCTATCTATCTATCTATCTATCTATCTATCTATCTATCTATCTCTATCTATCTATCTATCTATCTATCTATCTATCTATCTATCTATTTATCTATCTATCTATCTCATATCTATCTATCTATTTATCTATCTATCTATCTATCTATCTATCTCATATCTACCTACTTACCTATTAATGTATCTATTTTTTGCATTATACTTACAGTTTTCTGTGTATAGTGATTTCTACTGAAGTTTCACAGCAAGTCACACCTCATCACATCAAACAATGAGCTCCAATAGACCTGAATGGATTGTAAGGGTCAGTTGCCAGATTGTAAACTGAAACTCGATGGCAGTAAACTGAAGCAGTGATTAAGGCAAAAAAGTGTATAGAGATACCTGACTGCAGTATGAAGGGCACCTACCTAGATACACCCTTTTGTTAAACAAGGTAAGAGTCACTAATTCCTAAGGTATAGTGAAAACCATTTGAGTGGCAGATGGGTGCACGACACATTAATTTAACCAATTGGTTGTTAGAGACATCTCCAACTCGTTGCTTTGGGGTGCAACAAAACTGATAAATGGAGTGGAGGATCTGAGTTATAAAGAGATACTAACCAAACTGGGTTTGTTTACATTAGAGAGGAGATGTCTAAGGGGTGATATGATTAACATTTACATATACATTAAAGGTCAATACAAAGAACTATCCAATTAACTATTTGTTTAAAGAGCTGAGCTAAGAACGAGAATGGACTTTATGGCCATATGCCTTTTTTCATCTTCTTCAACAATGTTACTGTGTTACTGTGCTACTGTGTGACTGTGTCACTATGTTACTGTGTCACTAATTTACTGTATTACTAGGTTACTGTGTTACTATGTTACTGTCTCACTATGTTGCTATGTTACTGTGTTACTGTGCTACTGTATGACTGTGTTACTGTGTGACTGGGTTACTATGTTACTGTGTTACTATGTTACTGTGCTACTGTGTGACTGTGTTACTATGTTACTGTGTGACTGTGTTACTATGTTACTGTGTTACTGTGCAACTGTGTTACTATGTTACTGTTACTGTGTTACTGTGCTACTGTGTTACTATGTTACTGTGCTACTATATTACTGTACTACTATGTTACTGTGTTAATGTTTTACTATTCTACTATTTTACTATGTTACTGTGTTGCTATGTTACTGAGTTACTATGTTACTCTGTCACATGTTGCCATGTTACTGTGTTACTATGTTTCTGTCACTATGTTGCTATGTCACTTTATTACTATATTACTGTGTCACTATGTTGCTATGTTACTGTGTTATTATGTTGCAGTGTCACTATGTTGCTATGTTACTGTGTTACTATGTTACAATGTCACCATGTTACTGTGTCACTAATTTACTGTATTACTAGGTTACTGTGTTACTTTGTTACTGTATTAATATGTTACTGTGTCACTATGTTGCTATGTTACTTTTTGACTATGTTACTGTGTTACTGTTTTACTGTGTTACTATGTTACTGTGTTAATGTGTTACTATTCTACTATGTTACTATGTTACTGTGTTGCTATGTTACTCTGTCACATGTTGCCATGTTACTGTGTTACTATGTTTCTGTGTCACTATGTTGTTATGCTACTTTATTACTATATTACTGTGTCACTATGTTGCTATGTTACTGTGTTACTATGTTACAGTGTCACTATGTTGCTATGTTACTGTGTTACTGTGCTACTGTGTGACTGTGTTACTATGTTACTGTGCTACTGTGCTACTGTGTGACTGTGTTACTATGTTACTGTGTTACTGTGCTGCTGTGTGACTGTGTTACTATGTTGCTGTGTGTCTGTGTTACTATGTTACTGTATTACTGTGTTACTGAGTTACTATGTTTCTGTGTTACTATGTTGCTATGTTACTTTATTACTGTATTACTGTGTCACTATGTTGTTATGTTACTGTGTTATTATGTTAGTGTCACTATGTTGCTATATTACTGTGTTACTATGTTACAGTGTCACTATGTTACTGTGTCACTAATTTACTGTATTACTACTGAATTACTTTGTTATTGTATTACTATGTTACTGTGTCACTATGTTGCTATGTTACTGTGTTACTATGTTACTGTGTGACTGTGTTACTATGTTACTGTGTTACTATGTTACTGTGTTAATGTGTTACTATTCTACTATGTTGCTATGTTACTGTGTTACTATGTTACAGTGTCACTATGTTACTATGTTACAGTGTCACTATGTTGCTATGTTACTGTGTTACCGTGCTACTGTGTGACTGTGTTACTATGTTACTGTGTGGCTGTGTTACTATGTTACTGTGCTACTGTGTGACTGTGTTACCATGTTACTTTGTTACTGTGCTGCTGTGTGACTGTGTTACTATGTTGCTGTGTGTCTGTGTTACTATGTTACTGTATTACTGTGTTACTTTGTTACTATGTTACGTTGTTACTATATTACTGTACTACTATGTTACTGTGTTAATGTGTTACTATTCTACTATGTTACTATATTACTGTGTTGCTATGTTACTGAGTTACTATGTTACTCTGTCACATGTTGCCATGTTACTGTGTTACTATGTTTCTGTGTTACTATGTTGCTATGTTACTTTATTACTGCATCACTGTGTCACTATGTTGCTATGTTACTGTGTTATTATGTTACAGTGTCACTCTGTTGCTATGTTACTGTGTTACTATATTACAGTGTCACTATGTTACTGTGTCACTAATTTACTCTATTACTAGGTTACTGTGTTACTTTGTTACTGTGTTGCTATGTTACTGTGTCACTATGTTGCTATGTTACTGTGTTACTATGTTACCGTGTTACTGTGCTACTGTGTGAATGTGTTACTATGTTACTGTGTTACTATGTTACTGTGTTACTATATTACTGTGTTACTATGTTACTGTGCTACTGTGTGACTGTGTTACTATGTTACTGTGTTACTGTGCTACTGTGTGACTGTGTTACTATGTTACTGTTACTGTGTTACTGTGCTACTGTGTTACTCTGTCACATGTTGCCATGTTACTGTGTTACTATGTTTCTGTCACTATGTTGCTATGTCACTTTATTACTATATTACTGTGTCACTATGTTGCTATGTTACTGTGTTATTATGTTACAGTGTCACTATATTGCTATGTTACTGTGTTACTATGTTACAGTGTCACTATGTTACTGTGTCACTAATTTACTGTATTACTAGGTTACTGTGTTACTTTGTTACTGTATTAATATGTTACTGTGTCACTATGTTGCTATGTTACTGTTTGACTATGTTACTGTGTTACTGTTTTACTGTGTTACTACGTTTCTGTGTCACTATGTTGTTATGCTACTTTATTACTATATTACTGTGTCACTATGTTGCTATGTTACAGTGTCACTATGTTGCTATGTTACTGTGCTACTGTGTGACTGTGTGACTGTGTTACTATGTTACTGTGCTACTGTGTGACTGTGTTACTGTGCTGCTGTGTGACTGTGTTACTATGTTGCTGTGTGTCTGTGTTACTATGTTACTGTATTACTGTGTTACTTTGTTACTATGTTACGGTGTTACTATATTACTGTACTACTATGTTACTGTGTTAATGTGTTACTATTCTACTATGTTACTGTGTTGCTATGTTACTGAGTTACTATGTTACTCTGTCACATGTTGCCATGTTACTGTGTTACTATGTTACTATGTTACTGTGTTGCTATGTTACTCTGTCACATGTTGCCATGTTACTATGTTTCTGTGTCACTATGTTGTTATGCTACTTTATTACTATATTACTGTGTCACTATGTTGCTATGTTACTGTGTTACTATGTTACAGTGTCACTATGTTACTATGTTACAGTGTCACTATGTTGCTATGTTACTGTGTGACTGTGTTACTATGTTACTGTGCTACTGTGTGACTGTGTTACTATGTTACTGTGTTACTGTGCTGCTGTGTGACTGTGTTACTATGTTGCTGTGTGTCTGTGTTACTATGTTACTGTATTACTGTGTTACTTTGTTACTATGTTACGGTGTTACTATATTACTGTACTACTATGTTACTGTGTTAATGTGTTACTATTCTACTATGTTACTATGTTACTGTGTTGCTATGTTACTGAGTTACTATGTTACTCTGTCACATGTTGCCATGTTACTGTGTTACTATGTTTCTGTGTTACTATGTTGCTATGTTACTTTATTACTGTATTACTATGTTGTTATGTTACTGTGTTATTATGTTACTGTGTCACTATGTTGCTATATTACTGTGTTACTATGTTACAGTGTCACTATGTTACTGTGTCACTAATTTACTGTATTACTAGGTTACTGTGTTACTTTGTTACTGTATTACTATGTTACTGTGTCACTATGTTGCTATGTTACTGTGTTACTATGTTACTGTGTGACTGTGTTACTATGTTACTGTGTTACTATGTTACTGTGTTAATGTGTTACTATTCTACTATGTTGCTATGTTACTGTGTTACTATGTTACAGTGTCACTATGTTACTGTGTCACTATGTTGCTATGTTACTGTGTTACTGTGCTACTGTGTGACTGTGTTACTATGTTACTGTGTGGCTGTGTTACTATGTTACTGTGCTACTGTGTGACTGTGTTACTATGTTACTTTGTTACTGTGCTGCTGTGTGACTGTGTTACTATGTTGCTGTGTGACTGTGTTACTATGTTACCGTGTTACTGTGCTACTGAGTGAATGTGTTACTATGTTACTGTGTTACTATATTACTGTGTTACTATGTTACTGTGTTACTGTGCTACTGTGTGACTGTGTTACTATGTTACTGTATTACTGTGTTACTTTGTTACTATGTTACGTTGTTACTATATTACTGTACTACTATGTTACTGTGTTAATGTGTTACTATTCTACTATGTTACTATATTACTGTGTTGCTATGTTACTGAGTTACTATGTTACTCTGTCACATGTTGCCATGTTACTGTGTTACTATGTTTCTGTGTTACTATGTTGCTATGTTACTTTATTACTGCATCACTGTGTCACTATGTTGCTATGTTACTGTGTTATTATGTTACAGTGTCACTCTGTTGCTATGTTACTGTGTTACTATATTACAGTGTCACTATGTTACTGTGTCACTAATTTACTCTATTACTAGGTTACTGTGTTACTTTGTTACTGTGTTGCTATGTTACTGTGTCACTATGTTGCTATGTTACTGTGTTACTATGTTACCGTGTTACTGTGCTACTGTGTGAATGTGTTACTATGTTACTGTGTTACTATGTTACTGTGTTACTATATTACTGTGTTACTATGTTACTGTGCTACTGTGTGACTGTGTTACTATGTTACTGTGTTACTGTGCTACTGTGTGACTGTGTTACTATGTTACTGTTACTGTGTTACTGTGCTACTGTGTTACTCTGTCACATGTTGCCATGTTACTGTGTTACTATGTTTCTGTCACTATGTTGCTATGTCACTTTATTACTATATTACTGTGTCACTATGTTGCTATGTTACTGTGTTATTATGTTACAGTGTCACTATATTGCTATGTTACTGTGTTACTATGTTACAGTGTCACTATGTTACTGTGTCACTAATTTACTGTATTACTAGGTTACTGTGTTACTTTGTTACTGTATTAATATGTTACTGTGTCACTATGTTGCTATGTTACTGTTTGACTATGTTACTGTGTTACTGTTTTACTGTGTTACTATGTTTTTGTGTCACTATGTTGTTATGCTACTTTATTACTATATTACTGTGTCACTATGTTGCTATGTTACTATGTTACAGTGTCACTATGTTGCTATGTTACTGTGCTACTGTGTGACTGTGTTACTATGTTACTGTGCTACTGTGCTACTGTGTGACTGTGTTACTATGTTACTGTGTTACTGTGTTACTATGTTGCTGTGTGTCTGTGTTACTATGTTACTGTATTACTGTGTTACTTTGTTACTATGTTACGGTGTTACTATATTACTGTACTACTATGTTACTGTGTTAATGTGTTACTATTCTACTATGTTACTGAGTTACTATGTTACTCTGTCACATGTTGCCATGTTACTGTGTTACTATGTTACTGTGTTGCTATGTTACTCTGTCACATGTTGCCATGTTACTATGTTTCTGTGTCACTATGTTGTTATGCTACTTTATTACTATATTACTGTGTCACTATGTTGCTATGTTACTGTGTTACTATGTTACAGTGTCACTATGTTACTATGTTACAGTGTCACTATGTTGCTATGTTACTGTGTGACTGTGTTACTATGTTACTGTGCTACTGTGTGACTGTGTTACTATGTTACTGTGTTACTGTGCTGCTGTGTGACTGTGTTACTATGTTGCTGTGTGTCTGTGTTACTATGTTACTGTATTACTGTGTTACTTTGTTACTATGTTACGGTGTTACTATATTACTGTACTACTATGTTACTGTGTTAATGTGTTACTATTCTACTATGTTACTATGTTACTGTGTTGCTATGTTACTGAGTTACTATGTTACTCTGTCACATGTTGCCATGTTACTGTGTTACTATGTTTCTGTGTTACTATGTTGCTATGTTACTTTATTACTGTATTACTATGTTGTTATGTTACTGTGTTATTATGTTACTGTGTCACTATGTTGCTATATTACTGTGTTACTATGTTACAGTGTCACTATGTTACTGTGTCACTAATTTACTGTATTACTAGGTTACTGTGTTACTTTGTTATTGTATTACTATGTTACTGTGTCACTATGTTGCTATGTTACTGTGTTACTATGTTACTGTGTGACTGTGTTACTATGTTACTGTGTTACTATGTTACTGTGTTAATGTGTTACTATTCTACTATGTTGCTATGTTACTGTGTTACTATGTTACAGTGTCACTATGTTACTATGTTACAGTGTCACTATGTTGCTATGTTACTGTGTTACTGTGCTACTGTGTGACTGTGTTACTATGTTACTGTGTGGCTGTGTTACTATGTTACTGTGCTACTGTGTGACTGTGTTACTATGTTACTTTGTTACTGTGCTGCTGTGTGACTGTGTTACTATGTTGCTGTGTGTCTGTGTTACTATGTTACTGTATTACTGGGTTACTTTGTTACTATGTTACGTTGTTACTATAGTACTGTACTACTATGTTACTGTGTTAATGTGTTACTATTCTACTATGTTACTATGTTACTGTGTTGCTATGTTACTGAGTTACTATGTTACTCTGTCACATGTTGCCATATTACTGTGTTACTATGTTTCTGTGTTACTATGTTGCTATGTTACTTTATTACTGCATCACTGTGTCACTATGTTGCTATGTTACTGTGTTATTATGTTACAGTGTCACTCTGTTGCTATGTTACTGTGTTACTATGTTACAGTGTCACTATGTTACTGTGTCACTAATTTACTCTATTACTAGGTTACTGTGTTACTTTGTTACTGTGTTACTATGTTACTGTGTCACTATGTTGCTATGTTACTGTGTTACTATGTTACCGTGTTACTGTGCTACTGAGTGAATGTGTTACTATGTTACTGTGTTACTATATTACTGTGTTACTATGTTACTGTGTTACTGTGCTACTGTGTGACTGTGTTACTATGTTACTGTGTGACTGTGTTACTATGTTACTGTTACTGTGTTACTGTGCTACTGTGTTACTCTGTCACATGTTGCCATGTTACTTTGTTACTATGTTTCTGTCACTATGTTGCTATGTCACTTTATTACTATATTACTGTGTCACTATGTTGCTATGTTACTGTGTTATTATGTTACAGTGTCACTATGTTGCTATGTTACTGTGTTTAGCCCCCTCATCCACTGATGAATCATCTAGGGTTGCAGGTGGAGTATTTGTAAAGGGGTTTTGCATCCTAGGGGTCTCCTCTCTGTTACACATTCCTGCAATTTCTTTATGCCCTTCAGCAGGACGTGAATGTCTAGAAAGAGATGTCTACATCACCCCAGTATTTGCTGTCAGTGTTACTTCCTTTTTTTGACCAAAATACACTTGGATGTGCACTTTTAGTCGAGGCACCAGCTTTCAGCTGTTTAACCATTTGAGTGCCAGAGATGCAATGCATTGGATACCTCTGTGGCACTCAAAGGCTTACATATTTTCCACTTTAGTCAATGGGAATTTGTAGTTGTTCCTTATAGTGAAGGTGGCTTTAACCCAGATTTGCTAAACTTTTTGGTTTGTGCACTAACTCCTGTATTGTCCTGTATATAGTGTACAGACTCCAAACACAAAGCCCAGGAAAAAAAATAATCTTGTGCTTCCTTGGATGTAAGGCGGAAGTTAAGTGATACATCTAGAGGCTGAACATGTGATTCCTTCAAAAATAGCAGCCAGCGATAATACCATGTGCTTGTGGAATCTCTGAAGCCTTGACAGAGACCTGCTCCTGTGCAGGAGATAAGAGAAGCTTCCGTTCTATAAAGTAGGTATTATGTTACAATCTTTTTGAAAGGAAAGTTAGTGACAAACAGTTCTTCACAGAATGTGATAGAAACTGCTTAGCCACTTCCTGTCTGTTACAGCTTTCAGGAAGTAATCACACTGTAATTCACTTCCTGATAATTTGAATGGTTATAACCTTTGAATAAAACAACTGAAAGCAGTGGGAATTTCCTTGTTTTATCTCATCAGGAAAACTATATAACATAGGTTTTCATTAAAAAAAAAGTTTACTGCTCCTTTAAGTATAAAAATTGGAGTCTCCAGGTCAGATTTGGAGACTTTCCAGGTATGCATATGGGCAGTATTGCATAAATTTTTCAAATATACAATTTCATGGTAGCCGGTCCACGTAGGCCCATAACTAGGCTGACCAGACCTCACCTTTAACCGGGGACGCATAGTAAAAATGCATACTGCAGGACTGCTTTCATTTCAGTGAAGTACTGAAAAATGGCTATTTCCTATGTGTCCCCAGTTAAAGGGGAGATCTGGTCAGCCTACCCATAACCTACCTTCCTGAACCAAGGAAATTAAACTTTTAACCCATCCCTACTCTTTATGGGATCTGTACAAAGAGAAGTAGAGAATTCTAGATCAAACAAACTGTACCACAGGCAACAAATACAAATTCTCCAAATTCCCAATAATTTAAAAGCCCCGTTTAATTAAATGAGTATTTTTATTTGTCCCCCCAAGTCGTAGGTTTGCCCTAGAATTTCTATACTTGTACCTTGTGCACATGACCTTTTATGTATAGCTTCACATGAAAGATCACACCAGAATTGACACAATACCTTTTTTTTTTTTTTGTCATTTTCAGAAACCTACTGAGCCAAACTGCCTTTTGTGAAGCAGAAAGAAGGCAGCAATCAGGGATAAACTGTATATTTTTCATTTTTTACACCCACTTGATTTTTCTCCATAATACCTGATCAATAACCTAATGAGAGATATTATAAGCCAAATAGGCCAAACAGAACATGTATTTCTCTAGGGACAGCGAGCTCCTGATTGCTGAATTGTGTTTGTTGTGAACATTCTGAGACTGATGTGTGCTGAAGAAGTTTAGTAATTCTGCAGCATATTAATGAACTACAGGGGAGAGATACACATTCCAAATCATTTACACAGGCCTTTAGCATTGAAGACTTCTCTCGCACTCATGGGGTTAAAAACTCCTATTAACTCATAGAAAACGCAGCTGAAATTTTAGTTGTCTCACATAGTAATAGGAGAAGAATAAGGATGTTGAAGCTTACCAGATTTGAGTGGTATATCTAATCGTATATATAAATAATATTATTATCATCCTCAAACACAGAAGATGGTCTAATCCTCTCCCTACAATTCAGTTTGTTCGCTACATAAACGCTCCACATTATCCTGTCTCATTAAAATAGGAGATGAAATCCTTTTTCGTGTGCTGCTCCTGCCTATCACATATGCAGTGAATTATCTATACTGAGAATTCTGCCATTTAAACTATTGGGGACAAGGAGAGGGTGAGGCATTCTATCCTATATAATAATTCGCTAGGGTGTTTGTCAGAAGCTGTCATGCGCAGTAGAGACTGCCTGAACGCACAGAATGTTGGAAGCACAGAATGTGGTTGGGAGCGCAGAATGCTGGGAGCGCAGAATGCTGGAATCACAGAATGTTGGTAGCACAGAATGCTGGAATCACAGAATGCTGGGAGCGCAGAATGCTTGGGAGTGCAGAATGCTTGGGAGCGCAGAATGCTGGGAGCACAGAATGTTGTTGGGAGCACAGAATGCTGGGAGCGCAGAATGCTGGAATCACAGAATGTTGGTAGAACAGAATGCTGGGAGTACAGAATGCTGGGAGTGCAGAATGTTGTTGGGAGCACAGAATGCTGGGAGTTATGTGCTGGGAGCATTCTGTGTGGAATGCTGGGAGTTCTGTGCTGGGAGCATTGTGTGTGGAATGCTGGGAGCTCTGTGCTGGGAGCATTCTGTGTGGAATGCTGGGAGTTCTGTGCTGGGAGCATTCTGTGAGGAATGCTGGGAGTTCTGTGCTGGGAGCATTCTGTGAGGAATGCTGGGAGATCTGTGCTGGGAGCATTCTGTGCTTTCGGGCAGTCTCTACGGTGCATGACTGTGTCGGCGGCAGGACGCAGAGCAGGACCGGCCTCTTAACCATTTGCGTGCTAGTGGGGTATGCAACACATTGCAAAGCAATGTGTTGCGTACCCCTCTGGCACTCATAGGGTTAACATCACCTGGACATTGACCCGTGTACACGGGCTTTTACACTAATAATGGTATAACACAGTATTTTCCTGAGCACGCTATAGTGGCAGCATTCAATTGTTTCTGGTATTATAGTTTTAATGATGGTGGAGTGTGTGCGTGCACTGGTACGTACTAAAGTGGTCATGCACTCTAGTATGCAAAGTTAGGACACTGGATTGATTTAATATGGTCCTTAGGTCTGTCTGGTTGCACTCCTATGGCAGAGTTGTCATGCTGAGGCAGAATGATACATTTTATAACACTATTACAATTTATCACTCCCACAGATTGCAGATAGAGGCGGAATTTACACATTCTCTGGGGGAGATGCACTAAGTTATGCTAAAGCGATGATAAAGTGGAAATAACTTCTCCAATGATATCACTTCTCTGTTTCATATGTTATTCTATAGAGCCTATGCGCTAAGATCCCTAAAGTCTGAGAGATCTTACAATAACATAGGAACTGGAGAAGCGATAACATTAGAGAAGTTATCTCCAGTGTATCACCTCTTTATCACAACTTAAAGGGATAGTAATGTTTCATAATAAAAGCAGCTGTAATTAATCATCATAGTATTTGGGCTTTGGAGAGTGTTATTTCAATTCTGTCAGAGTTGTAGTACAAGAGTAATTCAATGACAAAATATCGCCCTCCTGCCCCTTTTACTGATGTAACACTGCTCAGTCAGATCAGAAGGGAGGTGCCCAGGTAGATTGCAGAGAGGGACAATCTTCAATTATGATAAGGGAAAAACCTGAAAAACGTGTCAAGGGGGGCAGGGCTTTCATTGTTCTCATAGGAAGAAGATTGTCCCCTGCTGTTATCTGTCTGGTCTTACAACCAGATTCACATCTGAGAAGAGATGGCTTACACTAGGTAAAAGGGGCGGGAGGGGAAACTTTGCTTGTGAATATCTCATAAACCATAAAGGTTTGAGAGATAAAACTTGTATCATTCTTCATGTTTTTTTAATGCCTACAAAATAAAATAAAGATAAAACGAACTATTACTATCCCTTTAATGCATCTCCCCCTGTGTGTAGCAAAGTAATCAGGGGGACAAGGAAGAACCTGACATAACTCAATATTATTTTCACTCACATCTCAGGAGGAGGGAATACTGATTGGAGAGGGGTATTAGTCAGGTGATGTGCGTGTATGTGTATATGTGTTTGTGTGTGTGTGTGTGTGCATACAAATGTAATATGTGCATTTTTATAAATACACACACACACACACACACACACAAGCACATGTACATGAACACACAAATACACCCATACACAGAAACAAACACACATACCAAACTACTTACCCTCTACTGTGCTGGTACATACCTGTAAGTACAGCTGCATGAGAAGTAAGCCAATTTCTAAGCTTACAAAATGAGCCGCTCTAGCGGAATTCTATATCCCCCCACTGTGTTTTGTTTAAAGTAGCAGTAACCTTTTTTTATGAAAAAATATATATTGTACGGATTTTCCTTTTGAGTAAAATAAAGGTACTCCCACTGCTCAGAGATTTATATTTCCAGAGTTATTGCAGTTTAAACCCATGTTTTTTTACATTAGCAGTGCCCTCTAGTGGTCAAATTCTAATTAGATTTCCTGTTAGATTCCACTGGAGAGGAAAGTTAGGAAAGTCAGTGACATACAGTTCTCCATAGAATGTGATAGAAACGGCTGAGTCACTTCCTGTCAGTTAGAACAATCAGGAAGTAAACACAGTACATTCACTTCCTGTCAGAACTATCAGGAAGTAAACACACAGTAAATTCACTTCCTGATTATTTAAACTGCTATACATTTTGAATAAAACATCTGACAGCAGTGTGAGTGACCTTGTTTTATTCAGCAGGAAATGCTCTATAAAATATGTGTTTTCATAAAAAAAATTTTACTGCTCCTTTAAGCTGTAGTTTTAGATGTGCCTTTAAATACACAAGTCTTTCTTGCATTAATTTACCTATGTTTCCATGTGCAATTTCCTTCCTGAATGTAACAGTTCTTTGTCACCTACAGGTTACAATAAATAGTTTTATTCAACCCATAATTAGGCATATCATGGCAGCTGGCATTTCCACCATCCCGCTGTGAAGTGTGGCAATGCAGCCTGGGGGTTATTGTAATTATGAAATTTAATTAATTGTACGCAGGCAGAAAACATGCACAGTGTTAAGTTACATCAGATTTTCTTCCCAAAGAAGGAAAGGCACAAAACATAATAAAAATAAAGCACTCAAAACGCGTCTGTGATAAGGAAGGCTGAAAACACCACTTCCAGGGGGTGGCTGTAGGCACAAAGGCAAAAATGGGGCAAAGCTACAGCAATCCAACTGCAAAATATTGGACAAAGAAAAATGTAATTGATTTAAATTGGGATTTTAACCCTTTGAATATGATACATGATTCCATTGCATTGTGAATTAGACTTTTTTTTTAATAAAGACATTTTTGGCAGCATCTACAAAATAATAGTAATTCTGGGTCAAACCAACTGCAATATAGGGGACAAATAATAAAAATCCTGTTGATATGAAGGTGTGGTTTTACAAATAACATAAAACTCTGTTAAAGGGATACTGACACTTAACCCTTTGAGTGGTAGAGTTGTATGCTACGCATTGCTTTGCAATGTGTTGCGTACCCCTCTGGCACTCAAAGGGTTAATACATAAAAAATATATATATTTTAGGGCTTACCCTCCAGAGCAAAACAAGAGCCACTGTACAATTTCAAGCCATTGAGATATTGCACCTAAAACAAACAAGTTTGAGCTGCCATAATTTTTGAATAAAACACCTCTCATATGTGGGAGTGCCCTTGTTTACGCAGGAGGATAAGCCCTACATTATATATTTTTTACATATTAAGTGTTAATACCCCTTTAATAATGTCTTTTAAACGGATAGTAATACTTTGTTTTATCTTAATTTTATTTTGTAGGCATTAAAAAAACATGAAGAACGCGATAAGTCTTATCTCTCAAACCTTTATGGTTTGAGAGATATTCACAAGCAAAGTTTCGCCTCACTGACCAACACGGTCAAGTCTGCCATCTAGCTGTCAGATTTGGAATCCGGTCCTCAGATCAACTGGTGGCTCTTCAGCAGAGCCGAGATCGCAAGATATAAAAATAACTATTTCATTGGAAGGGTCTAAAAAGTGTGTTTGCAAACCAGGCATACTTTGTAGACTATTCGAATTAAGTAGTTCTTCTTATATCTCGCGATCTCGGCTCTGCTGCAGAGCCAAGGCCAGTCCGCAGACCGAATTCCAAATCTGATAGCTAGATGGCAGACTTGACTGTTTTGGTCAGTGAGGGGAAACTTTGCTTGTGAACATCTCTCAACCCATAAAGGTTGTGACCCAGATTCGGTTAACCTCTTTTTTCAGATGTCTTGTCAAAGTTGTCCCCATAATAGGATGGATGACCTTCCAGGATTGGTATGGATGATAGATCGGGGTCATATATGCATTTCAGGTTTTATTGTATATGTGGTACAAATGGATTCTGGGGGCTTTTTCACTCCATCACAAAAGTTCCCTATTCCACCTTTCTGCCCTTCTTCTCCCTTCTATCCTTCTTATTTTGTTTTCAACACTATCAATTTTTTTTTTTTGCTTTCTTTCTTCCTATCTTTATACTGTCTACATTCAGGAAAGTTCAACTGAATTATCTGCTATTACGTGTATGCATTTTGACTCACTATGTGCTATATTATTCAGCGTTCTGTAATGACGTGTTGTCTTACGATCGACTTTCATACAACTGTACTTTATGACTGTAAATCTCTCAAAATTCTATAAAAAAACTTAAAAAAACAAAATACCAAATACACAGAAATACTATGAAATTAACGGTTCATTCACTTGCGCCTCATCAAATGTAGTATATTTCATAACTTGTACACAATGCCCCACAGGAGGTCACTACATTGGGGAAACAGAATAAACCTTCATCGCCACACAAACAGAAAAAAGGTTGACACACCAGTTGGTTAGCATTTTTGTGGTCCAAATCATAGTTTCAAAATATGAAAGTCACCATACTCAAAGGAAACTTTAGAACACAGAGGGAAAGAAAAACCTGGGAATTTAAAATAATGGATCTATTTGACACATTAAAAATAGGATTGAACCTGGGAACGGCTTCATGTCTCATTATAATAGATAGAACATCTTGGTAGAGAGATTGGATAGAAATAGATCTTTTCAATTCACAGACTAACAGGCTCTTCACACCTCTGTGTTAATGATGAGCATTATCTTGTTCCCAGGACTTTGATCTAACCCTGTGCATATCAATTCATATCTATGTTTACTGTATGTTTACTAAGTTAATTGACCCCCACTGTGTACTCATATATTCTGTTTCAAATGTATGTCATACTCTGTAAATATAAATGCAGAGTTATTCTAGCTTTATTTGTTAACCCATTGCTGAAGAACGAGTCTTAGTGTCCTGAAAGCTTGCACTTGTTATGTCCTCAGTTAGCCATTAAAAGGTATCACCTTTATGTCACTCTTGTGAGTTTTTTGCTACATTGAATCCTATCTACTCCACTGGCGAACATGCTACCATCTTTTATTCTGGATTATGCTCACAAAATATCGTCCCTCGTTGCGATCTGTCCAGACCGACTTTCTGATCTGAAGGAAGAAGGGTGACGTCAGGAAAAGGAGCGGGAGGGGAACATTTTCAAAATAATTACAAAAACCTATATCAATATGTACGTGGACAAAGGTAAAGAGCATTATTAAAAAGTATAAGGAATAATCTGATCTTCATTTATAGCGTGACATTACCATAGCTTAAAAAAAGGGGGGATTTCTTGTGGAGTGAAACAAGAGTACTACTGGGAGATGCATAGTTCAAAAATGATATATATATATATATATATATATATATTTTAATGAATCTGTTAAAGTGATAGTAATACTTGCAAATCACTAATCCCCATATTGTAGCTTTGTTAAAAAGAAACTTATTGCCCCCAGTGTCATCTCACACACCCTTATGGTTTGAGAGATGATAGCGCTCAAAGTTCCCCCTTCCCTCCCCCTTCCCTGACTGAACGCTGACTGCAGGGATATCCGGTATTACTTGCATCAGGCGGCTCTGCAGCATTGCCGAGATCACGTTTATAAAAAAGAAATATTTCACTAAAACGGTCTTCTACGTGTGCTTGCAAACCAAGCACAAACCAATCACACGTAGAAGACCGATTCAGTGAAAGATTTATTTTTTATAAACGCGATCTCGGCTCAGCTGCAGAGCCACCTGATGCACATAAGACTGTCGTACGACAGCTTCCCCTGCAGTCAGTGTTCAGTCAGGGAAGGGGGAGGGAGGGGGGAACGTTGAGCGCTATCATCTCTCAAACCATAAGGGTCTGAGAGATGACACTGGGGGCAATAAGTTTCTTTTTAACAAAGCTACAATATGAGGATTAGTAATTTGCAAGTATTACTATCCCTTTAAGTACAGTGGTTATTGGTGTCTGGAAGGCAATTTTTTTCTAATGCTTTCTATGAGAGAGCTTGAGTCTTAGACTAAAATCATAGCAGCAGCTCCCTGAATCCTTTACTCTAATCATCTTTTATCTAGTTTTACAGAATTGATATAACTAGAAATATGAAAAATTCTATTCCCCTTGTTATTTTTAACCTTTGAGTGCCAGAGGGGTACTCAATGCGTTGCATTGGCACTAACAGGGTTAAAAAAACGGAGATGGTGGTTTGGGCACCACATACAACTAGTTGAATTTGGTATTCTATTACACTCAGTGGCTTCAATTTACGTTAAGAAGTGCTTGTTTTAGCGCTAAAAGACTGCTCCATGAAATGGAGGCGCAGAGTCTCTAACGTAAGGTCAAAACCATGGGTGGGTGTTAGAAAACTGGTTTCCAACACACACTTGTGCTTAAAGTGTTTTTAATGTCCAAGAAAAAATATTTATCATTTGTAGAGCTTAAAGGGGAGCTACCACCCCACACAATCTTTACCTTCACTAAGTCCCCATCTGGCGACTAGCTGCTTAGTAGCGCTAGTCGTCAGAATAGTTACCTTATTTAATAGATTTCTCCTCTCTTCCATGGGCAACAAGCAGGATGGAGCGCAGCCATCTTGCCATAGTAACGTCCGTGCGCCTGCGCTGTCAGTCCCAGCCAGAGCCAAAGGGATCCTAGCAACTCCTCCTAGACCCGGCTGGGACTGACAGCGCAGGGTTGTGGGATGGTAGTTCCCCTTTAAAAAGTTCAACTAACTGTAACAAATCCTATCTCTCAAACCGTTATGGTTTGAGAGATAATCACATTAAAAGTTTGTCGTTTCCTGCTGTCAGCAGGTGTCGGCCGACATGAGGAGGCTCTTCAGCAGAGCCGCAATTGCGTTATTTAAAACAAATTACTTCATTGGAATGGTCAATAAAGTGTGCTTGCAAACCAGGCCCACTTTGTAGACTTTTCCAGTGAAGTCATTCTTTTTAAATAACGAGATTGCGGCTCTGCTGCAGAGCTGCCAGTTGGTCCCCAGACAGGATTCCCCTGTAGTCAGCACAGAGCTGACATCAGGAGAAGGGGAGGGAGGGGGGAACTTTGAATAGAAAAATCTCTCAGACCATAGCGGTTTGAGAGATAGGATTTGTTGCATTTAGCTGAACTTTTTAAGCACTACAAAACGATAAAGATTTTTTCTTGGACATTACTCACACTTTAACAACAAAAGACAATTAACACTATGAGTTCCAGTGGGGTATGCAACGCATTGTACAGCATTGCTTTCCCACTGGCACTCTCAGGGTTAATATCACTACAGCTAACACATCCTCTGAAAAATAAAAACTGACCTGTAATCCTGATGTCCAGCGGGGTGATCAGCACCATGGTCAGCGACTGTACGTCTTCTTCAATCTTCTCTCTTCTGTCTTCTTGCTCCCTTCTTCTTTTCTTCTTTCTTCAGTAATATTTGTTAAAAACAAAACAAAAGAGTTCTTTTTTTAATAAAATAATGCCCTCAAGAGATGCCACAGTTAACACTCAAAATGTGAGTGTCGGAGGGGTCCCCCTCTGGCGCTCATAGGGTTAATGAAGTATGGCATAGCTCTCCAAAGTAATATGTCAGCCATATAAAAATGCTTGCCAAGTATGCAGAAACGTCCGCTGCCGGCGCTAGCTTCTAGCGTGGGGATTATTATTATTCTTCTTTATTTACATAGCGCCAGCAAATTCCGCAGCGCTGTACAATAGGGAATAGACCTACAGAGATATTAAATACAATCAAATGTGGAGAACAGAAGGATCAGAGCCCCCTGCTGGTGAGAGCTTACAGTCTAGAGGAAGGTAGGTTGGACACAGAAGCTGTAAGTGCTATTGGGTGTAAGTGCTTCCTGCCACTTGAGCTGCCGGTCAGTGAGTGGGAGAGGGAAGTGCTGGTGAGTGCAGTGGTCCAGTGAGGGGGTGGTCATTGGTGATAATGTTTATGGAGGCAGTTGATAGGCTTCCCTGAAGAGGTGAGTTTTCAGGCATCGTCTGAAGATTTGAAGGCTGGGGGAGAGTCTGATAGGGAGGGAATTCCAGAGCTGAGGTGCAGCATGGGAGAAGTTCTGTAGGCAGAGTGGGAGATGTCCTGTAGGTGGGAGTGGGAGAAGTCCTGTAGGTGGGAGAAGTCCTGTAGGTGGGAGTGGGAGAAGTCCTGTAGGCGGGAGTGGGAGAAGTTTTGTAGGCGGGAGTGGGAGAAGTCCTGTAGGCGGGAGTGGGAGGATGTAATAAGGACTGTGGAGAGGAGAAGGCCATATGCAGATCGAAGATGGCGAGTGGGAGTGTATTTGGAAATAAGAGATGAAATATAGGGGGGTGCGGTGTTAGTGAGGGATCAATAAGTTAGCACCAGAATTTTTAATTTAATTCTGTATGCTAATAGGAACCAGTGTAGAGATTGGCCGTGGGGATGACAAAACCCACTAGAAGCTGATTGGCTGGGAGGTGCATAAGCACTTTTATTTATTTTTTTTTAATTTACCTACTATCGAAGATCTGGAGAATTAAAACCAGGCACTTCCCGGTTCTGCGGCACCCTGTGTGTGGGCACAATGCCGCAGGGCTTCCCCCTTCCCTCCCAGATGCCACAGGGAGTGCATTCACGCTTCCCTTTGTAGTGGCATTTATGGGGGCTATCATTACAGCAAGCTCCGTTTGCCATGTTACTGAGGTTGCAAGCTCAGTAGCATGGCAAATGAAGCTTGCTGTAATGATAGCCACCATAAATGCCACTACGAAGGGAAGCATGAACGTGCTTCCTGGGCATTTGGGATGGAGGTGGGAAGTCCTGCGGCATTGTGCTGATTGGCTGGGAGGTACATAAGCTTGTTGTTTTTTTTTTAATTTTTATTTACTCACTATCAAAGATCTGAAGAGTTAAAATCGGGCACTTCCGCGTTCTGCGGCACCCTGTGTGTGCGGTGCAATTCCGCAGGACTTCCCACCTCCCTCCCAGATACTCCAGGGAGACTGTTCACGTGTTAGGTGAGTAAGATAAGGGATACTCACTATTCGGATGCAGGAACCCAGAAGCAGGATAGTCGCTCTTACTGGAACAGCACACTGGGAGAGGGTCTGGAGAGAGACCACAGACCCCAACCTAGTGTGAACTGCAAGCACGGGCAACGGAGTCCAGAAGTCAAGCCAAGGGTCTAAGAGCCAGAGGTCAGCGGAGTCCAGGAGTCAAACCAAGGGTCTAGGAGCCAGAGGTCAGCGGAGTCCAGGAGTCAAGCCAAGGGTCTAGGAGCCAGAGGTCAGCGGAGTCCAGGAGTCAAGCCAAGGGTCAAGGAGCCAGGTAGCAGAGAACAGACTGAGGTAGGTAACTAGGCACTTGGGGAGCTTCAGTAACACTGAGCACCATGTACAGGGGGCTCAGTGTTTATATAGTGGCTGTGGGCATGCTGTAGCTGGGGAGGGGCGGAGCAGAGTGCCGCGCTGCCATATCGACGCCTGGGAAACCCCAGTCCCTTGTCTGTGACGCGCACACAAGGAAGGGCGGGTGTGTGCGCGTCTGCCAGGGCTGCCTGCTGGGTTTGAGCGGGCCCCGGTCCTCAGGGAGCCAGAGAGGACTCGGCGTGGCAGCTGCCGCGGCTTCCCAGCAGGGGACAGATGCCGAGTACCGGTGAAGGTCAGGACACTGCAAGAGGTAAGACCTGGCCACCGACAGGCGGCCTGACATCAAGCTTCCCTTTGTTGTGGCATTTATCTAAGCTATTGTTACAGCAACCTCCATTTGCCATGCTACTGAGGTTGCGAGCTCAGTAGCATGGCATATGGAGCTTGCTGTAATGATAACCCATATAAATGCCACTATGAAGGGAAGCATGAACACGCTCCCTGGGGCATTTGGGAGGGAGGTGGGAAGTCCTGCAGCATTGTGCCGCACATACAGGGTGCCGCAGAACGCGGAAGTGCCCGATTTTAACTCTTCAGATCTTCGATAGTGGGTAAATAAAATAAAATAAAATGAAACAACAGTAATCTAATTTTAGTGATTGAAGCCTATACACAAACAAGTTTTTGTCAGGTGAATGTCGCCTTTTAACAGGGTTAGATGAAGCATGTTCCAGCAATGGGAATAACCTTGTTTTATGCAGAAATTAAATCTTATTGTTCTTATAAACTCTTAACCCTCTGCGTGCCAGAAGCTGTGAATCGCATTGCAGAGCAACACACTGCATACACCTCTGGCACTCAATGGGTTGTTAAGGACCAAAGGTAAATGCAACACATTGATTCTCAATATGCGGCACAACCTTCCCATTCTTAAAGGGTTAAGACGTTTGTCGCTTGTTTTTCTATTTGGAATTTGTTAATTTTATTACACTTGTAAATAAGAGCAAAATAGATATGATTTTTAACTTCAAACAGATTATATTTCTTGTAACCAGTCTGGAAAAAATTGCTAGTTAAGCAGTTTTATGTTTTTTTATCTTCCATCCCCAATAACAATATTAAATTCCTTTCCAGTTTATTGTCTGACCTAATATACCTGCAAGCTGCACACAATATATCTTTTGTTGCTGAAGAGGCTTGAAATAAAGTGTAAAGCAATACAGAAGAAATGTAACGTTAAGCACATTGTTTCATCAGCTGCAAAAACATTAAAACTGCAATTTGCATATAAAGCTGAAATCTCAAAGTGTTTTCAGATCTTTAAATTAGAGACATGTGAATTAATCCAGCTTTGCATTTAATGCTGAGATTAGTGGAACAAGCTATTTTGATACATAAATAATGGATATATGATGAAGTAGTTTTTTTTCACTTGATTTTCATTTTAAGTGCTAGTATAGCTTATTGTAAAATATGTATTTTGTATGGGATTTCCCATTGAGTCAAATGAGTATTTTCAGCATTGGAAAATGCTTGGTTCAAAGATTATTACAGAGCAAACAAGTGTTTTTTTGTGAAAGGATGGGTGTACTGTTTTCTATGGCTTTTCTGTTTTATGGTAGTGTTGTTGCTATTGATGTTGACATTATTCAACTATAAGGGATAGTAATACTTCATTTTATCTTTATTTTATTTTGTAGGCATTAAAAAAACATGAAGAACGATATGTCTTATCTCTCAAACCTTTATGGTTTAAGAGATATTCACAAGCAAAGTATCCCCCCCTGTTCAGCCAGATCAGAAGTGAGGTGACCAGGTAGACTGCAGAGAGGGACAATCTTCAATTAAGATAAGGGAAAAACCTGAAAAACTTGTCAAGGGGGGAAGGGCTTTCATTCTTTTCATACAAAGAAGATTGTCCCCTGTTGTTATCTGTCTGGTCTTACAACCAGATTCACATCTGAGAGGAGATGGCTTACACTAGGAAAAAGGGGCGGGAGGGGAAAATTTGCTTGTGAATATCTCTTAAACCATAAAGGATTGAGAAATAAGACTTATATCATTCATGTTTTTTTAATGCCTACAGAATAAAATAAAGATAAAACGAAGTATTACTATCCCTTTAACAAGAGATTCATAAGCCTGAAAAGTCAGCCCAGCACATGTTCTGGGGAGGAATTGTATTAGTATTAGGCTTTGGGTGAAGAATAGAGATACTAAGTCAGTGGTTCTCAACCTCTGGGTCGGGACCCCTTTGGGGTTCGAATGATGATTTGCCAGGGTCGCCTAAAGCCATCAGATCTTTATATTTCGATTCATAACAGTAGCAAAATTACAGCGATGAAGGAGCAGCAAAAATTATTTTACTGTTAGGGGTCGCCATAACATGGGAAATTTCATCAAAGGGTCGCGGCACTAGAAGGGTTGAAAACCGCTGTACTAAGTGCTGATGCTTATTTTATTTTTTGCAAACATCACCCATGAATTCCTGGGTTTGCCACTACAAGCAAAATAAAGAATGGTGATTTCAGCATCAGTAGCTTAGTCAATAGGAATTCATGTGCCTATTTTAGTATAAATATTTAGTGTAAAGGTTTACACAGAACAATCACCTTCCTAATCCTTCTCTTGCTTAATTTAGCCAGTCGTTATTCATTTTGCTGAAGCAGTGTGACCATTATAAAAAATTATGATAAACTGGTGTGCACATTAAAAATGGCAAATAAAACCAGTTTAGTGCTTTAAAGGAGCAGTAAACTTTTTTTTATGAAAACACATATTTTATAGAACTTTTCCTGCTGAATAAAAAAAGGTCACTCCCATCGCTGTCATATGTTTTATTTAAAATTCACAGATGTTTAAATAATCAGGAAGTGAATTTATTGTGTTTTACTCCCTGATAGTTCTAACTGACAGGAAGTGAATTTACTGTGATTACTTCCTGATAGTTCTAACTGACAGGAAGTGACTCAGCAGTTTCTATCACATTCTATGGAGAACTGTATGTCTCTGACTTTTTCTGACTTTCCTCTCTATTACAATCTAACAGGAAATCTAATTAGAATTTGACCACTAGAGGGCACTGCTAATGTAAAAAAACATGGGTTTAAACTGCAATAACTCTGGAAATATAAATCTCTTGGCAGTGGAAGTACCCTTATTTTATTCAGTAGGAAAATCCATACAATATATATTTTTTCATAAAAAAAGTTTACTGCTCCTTTAAAATTATTAGGTTAGATTTTAGATATACATTGCCAATTACAAAGTCTACGGACAGGCAATCTCCTTTTGTCATTTTTCTTGTCTTCCTGATTGCCAACCACTATTTATATTTCATAAAATATAAAACTTTATTTTACCTATTCATGGTTTTTCTTTTTTAATAAGCACCAATTAGCAACTATGCTGGTATTTGATGAGAATTGAGGAACTGGCAGGTTGGAGACTTGACAGAAGTCTCTAGTTAATAACGGTGGTATTCAGAGCAGAACTAATAGCTCTCACTTGGAATGGATTCTTACCTTTCTGAGGCTTGATTCTCCCAAGACCCTAACAATTTCATTTCCGTGAGCAGAAGTACTTTGACGATTCTCTAAGCCGGTAATTATTCCATGTCACCTCTGGCCAAAGCTCAAAATTTTCTGTCATAGAAAAAAATCGGACTGATTTATACCGCCAATATCATGTTTATTTGCGCCTCCAAAACTATAGCATCAAGGCCAACTCTTTCTATAAAACCTTTACTAGCTCGTAATATTTGAGTACAGATGAGAGATTTATTTCAAGATGTGTTGTATCATTGTCCTAGGATTTTTTTAAAATATGTATTTGTTTTATTAGTTTAAAATATTCTCTATAAACACCAAATGCTGATAGGGCAACTGTCCAGATAATTAATTTGCAATTATAGTTAGAGACATGCAGTATTAAATGTGAAATTATACAGTCAATTTACATTTGCAATTGCTTTTTTTGTTAGATATAATAGACTTTGACTTGCCTTAGGGCCTTACATAGAAACCAAAAGATGAGCAGTTCTAAAAGAAACTAACTGCACCATAGGGGAACGATGGCAATTGCCGCTGTCTTGGAGAGCTATCTAGCATTCAAGGGATTAAAAGCACTATTTTAATCAATGGGATTTTGGGACATTTTCACTGCTATAGTCTAAAAATGAAATAGTGCCAGGCCTCTCTCCTCTTAAACTCTCCTGTCCCATAACACTCTATATAACAACCTCTCCAGTGCGCCATTAAAAGGTTGCTTGGAAGTTATAACACATATTCCTTCCTTTATTTATAGACTATTCAGACTGAGTGGCACATTTTGTGACAATGCAGGTTACAATCTTGAGAACCAATGTTAGAATACGTAGTAACATAGCGCAAGAATGTGGAACATTCACTACTTTTTGAAAGCCATAAATGTATGCACTATTTATGATTGAGCACGTTTTGATGCAAGAAACTAACGCCTTGATGCTGAACAGCACATACTCCAAAACTGATGGCAAAGTTAGCAAAAGCCCTTAAATTACTGGCAAAGTTAGTGAATGCAACACAAAAGAGGTATCTTCCCTCATTACAAAGGAGAAGATACAGTAGGATTACCACTTATTGCACACCCTAACCTAACCAGTCCAACTTATACTGGTGTAAAATCAGACTCAATGAGACAATAGACTGAAAAGAAAGGCAGATGGGTGATGTTATTGAGAAATTGTAAACTTATGGTAACAGTTAAAGAAGTATATAGGTAATTATCACATCCCACCTCCTGAGAGAGGCGTACTTAAACTCATATACTTGGTTAAAACCTAACTTTTATTTGAATAAAAAATACAAAAAGAACCTGATTAATGTCAAGAAGCAGTGAATTATGGAATAAAATAAATAAACGGGGCAAAGTGCCCAAAAACAGCTTGCTGTCCGTAACCTATAGCATGTGATGGAACCCGTAAATTAGAGTTGAAAAAAACCCCTGTCATGGCAATTGATTAGTAATTATGATAGCCATTCAAAAGATAGCCATCTAAAACCTCATGTGGGTTATACAAATAATCATATTATTTGATGTAGTATTGAACATAAACCCAGAACAGCACCATGTCGCATGAAAACAGGTAATGTCAGTGGCATATCTATAGGGGTCGCAGGGGTCGACCAGACATGTGCACTCCAGGGGCCCGGTCTCCCCCTGTGACCCCTGCCCTGGAGCCCACAATCTCCCACCGGTGCTCTAGTAATGCAGAGTGCTTGGAAGTGACATCATCTCTTAGAGCTTTGCATTATTAAGAGGACCGCGCGGGAGCTCCAGGTAGGAGATGGGGGCATTGTGGAGGGGGTCAATATGGTCAGGGGGGCTCTGTGGCACTTCTTGTACCAGGCCCCGGAGGCTTCTAGTTACACCTCTGGGTAATTTATTGGCAACAGGATACTGTATATTTGTATTAGATCTGTATTGTGATTCAAACAGATCTTCCATTGTCCAATCACATCATGATTCCAAATACCCTGTATCGTGCTATAGGTAAACTCCTACTACATTTTGCGTCACAGAATGCAACACGATTCCCCATCAAAACGTGACAGATACGTATGTGAATTAGTGACAGTTTGAAATAAGTAATGTTCCCATTCGAGATGTGGAGCAATGTACTATAGTATCTGTCAAATCACAAGAACTCAATATAGTTAAAATACCTGGTGGGGTTAACTGGATTAATCTAAAAATACCTTTCTGATTCCAAATGGCAGTTGGATAGCTCCCTGGATCAACATACTATCTGCTTTGAAACCAACTGTCATACTTCTCAGTGATATAAAGGTATCCATTATGGCTTTGTGTGTAGAATGTTGATAGTTATGTCTCTATGGTGCACCATAGACTGACCTCAGGTGCCCTGGCCTCCCAGACTTCTGACATCTCAACATTTGTACCATATGCTCCCAAAGGACACTTTGGATTTGCCCCAATTGGATATGGGATCCCCTTCGGACTCTAACCTAAATCTAAGTGTTATGGAGAAGCTGTGGAATTGAATACCCTGTGACAGAGCTGATCAGATGAGTAGGATCATCAGGAGACA
This sequence comes from Rhinophrynus dorsalis, assembly GCA_037306005.1. Taxonomy (NCBI): domain Eukaryota; kingdom Metazoa; phylum Chordata; class Amphibia; order Anura; family Rhinophrynidae; genus Rhinophrynus; species Rhinophrynus dorsalis. The sequence goes on from CM074725.1 coordinate 246,206,198, forward strand.
ATCACTGGGAACAATCTGAACTGATCAAAGGGCAGAATCAGTGGAGAGGTGTTACGGAGTGACTAGATAAATAAAGATTCTGACAGGTACAGGTATAATCAATACATTTTTAAGAATAAATGCAAACAATATGGCAATAAGCACTTCCCCAACCTCCCCGGGTAAGGTGTGAGGACAGTGCACAGTCCACTACCAGGATTAGCACTGAACGTAGCCAGGCAATGCATTCAGTGATAGGAAGCGAACCAGGATGGACAGCTGAACCACAGGAATAATGCTGAGTGGAAAGTGTACTAGCACTGAGAGCGTGCAGAGACTGGAGGCCCTGAACCCTAGAATGCTAGGGTCCACCGACACAATGCCCTAGAACATTAGTGGACACAGGAACTGCCATATGTCCTAGAACACTAGGACTACAATCGACTGATAGGACCAAGCGATGCTGGACTACAGAGTGAAGTCACCCAGAAGCGACCAGGCCCCTTAGCCTGCACGGAGTGAGCCAGGCCCTCAGAAGCACAGACAGGGACAGACTAAGCCAAGGTCTTACATTATTCGGGTAGTCAGACAGAGCCACAGTAATACACGGAGCGGGTAGTCAGCCAGGCCAAAGGTCATACATGGATCGGGCAGTCAGACAGAGCCAGGAGTCAAGCACGGAGCGGGTAGTCTGATGAGGCCAGAGATATAAGCACTAATTGGGTAGTCAGACAGAACCAAGGGTCATACACAACTTGGAATCGGCAGCCAAGAACGAATCACAATTGAAGGCTAAGGAGTGCTCAGGTACACCAGGAAAGGGCACTGAGGCTATGACAGAATGCAGCATATAAGGCCTATCTGAGAGGCGGAGCCATGCTCGGCCTAATCAGCTTAGCCTATAAATTAGCGAGTGCACCGAATGATGTGCATAGCAACCAGGAAGTCAGTGATCAGCAACGTTGCCTCCAGGCATACAAGGACAGTCATGTAGAGTCATAGGTCAGATCACAGGCATCACGATAAGAGGTATTTCTGAGAACAGTGGGGGAGATTTATAAAAAAAATGTTCTTGGTGCTTTATAAAGAATTGTCGTTCGTCATGGCAACTGGCGATATTGGCAGGTCGGATTTATAAATGAGTAAGGACACCTTTATAAATATGGTGTTAGTAAGTTGATGTTAATGCTTGGGACATTTAAGGACAGATTATAGCTGGTGTAAGATTCTGGTGAAAATTCTGTCGCAAAGTTGTTATAGTTAGCAACATTTCTTTATAAATTTTCGCCAGCTGTACCGTCACTTTTCCCAAAACACTACTATGTGGTGTTAAGGTTTCCAAAACTGGCACAATTGTCTTTTTAAATGCCAACCTTTTAAAGTCCACATTTACACCACATTTTGGCAAAACTACAGGTTTATAAATCTCCCCCAGTGGGACTTATTTAGAGACAATGAACAATGGACAGAAGGAGTTATGAGAAGACAGTAATCAAGCTGTACGATGTTCCCATACAGAAGGGCAAATACTGTATTTCAAGATAGACAGTCATTGTGTAACCACATCTAATCCTACCTCTCCTTCCCCATTTCTAATTAATTTATGCACTGCGTGCAAAGTTGATGCAATTATCAGGTTAAAAAACTGTATAAAATATGTGATGTTTGCAATAAATAGTGGGTTCTTACTCTGACATAAGCTCTAGCTGTGAGTTTACTTTGCTGTGATTCACTTTGGGTCTATGGTTCATGGGTCTGGAAGTCTGCAGTACCTGTACGTCTAGGGCTTCTCTATTCCAGAAGGTATTGTATTGTATATTTTATTTATATAGCTCCAACCAGTGTACTTGGCACATTACAGTTTACATTTGATATAGAAGGGGTACAATAAGTGTGGTGATTAAGTGCTTATAATGACAATCATAAGGGGAATAACAGGTGAGTATACATGAGGATGAAAGGTCCCTGTCCCATAGAGCTTACAATCTAAGTATAAGATGGGTGACATTCAGATACGATCTGGTAGAGGAGGAAGTGCAGTGTTTGACATGAGATATTGTTTTCATGTTACACTGTTGCTATATTTAAAAGGTGCTCTTTTAGTTTGGAATTAAAGTTGTTGAGGGTTGATGCTTGGCAAATACTGGGCGTTAGGGAGTTCCAGAGGTAGGGAGCAGCAAGGGAGAAAGCCTTCAGTCGTGAAACAGCGATAACGATTAAAAAGGCAGAAAGTCGTCCACCATGAGTGGTGCGTAGTGGGCTTGCAGGAATATGGCGGGATATCAGAGATGAAATATAAGGCGGGGACAAGGAGGAAGAGTTTGAATGCGATACGCTGCTTTATGGGAAGGCATGACAGTGATTTTAAAAGTGGTGGGGTAAGTACTGTTCTGGAGGAGCGGAAGAGTATTCTGGTGGCTGAATTAAGAACTGATTGAAGAGGCGTGATATGGTTAGTAGGAAGACCAATAAGTAAAGAGTTGCAGTAGTTCAGGTGAGAAAGGATAAGAGCATGCATGAGGGTTTCTGTTGTAGAGTGAGAGAGGAATGGCCGGATTTTTGCTATATTCTGAAGAAAGAAGCGACAGGTTTTGGTTACGTCATTAATGTGGGTGGAGGCAGTGGGCCTTGTCTACAGGGTAAATTGTGGAGCCTTTGACAGTTATAGAGAATGGAGGTGTTGTGCGGGATTTAGGACGATTAGCCACCCAGGAATAGACAGCAGTAAGGCAGTATGAGACCCACTGAGACCTGTCGCTGCAGTATTTCAGAAGGTGTAATGGATTCCGCCTCAGGGGACAGGACAAAAGCAGGAGGCAGGGTGGCCCCTTGACTCTAGGCAAACACCTGTTCTGTCACAATCTCAAACTATTATTTTAATTAAAAAATGGGTAATAATATCATGTAGGTAATTTTGAAATCTCTTTCAAATGAATGTCGGTTGTACTAAGTTTTTTGTTAGATTTTTTTTGTCTGTTAATTTGATAACTTTGCACTACTATAAACAAGATGAAATACATGGCTCTAAAAATATTCTAGGTCCCACTACAACACTGAGTATTTTTATTTCTGCCCTGCAGACCAGTTGTTTTACGCCAGAATTCCTTCTCTTTAGCTTCCCAAATACGGCTCTTTGTAAAGTTCATTTTATTGCTGGGGATTTTTCTCTGGGAAATGAAAGTGGAGGAAGAAAGTCTGTATAAGTCAAGTATAACAGAGGAAAACCCATGATTTTCAGAGAGGTGTTTCCAAAAAAATAAAACTTACTAAGTTATAATACCCAGAAGTGGCTTTGTGTTACACTTTACCCAGAACCCATTGCAGTTGCCTTTGCATAGGCCAGCAGGGAGAAACCAGGTTCTTTCCAGCTGTTGTTGCAGAAGGCCACCCATTTTCCTAAAATGGTCAACAGCTGGCTAAAGATAATGGGAACTGTAGTCCAAAAAACATATGAAGAGAAGCAGATTGACACCTTTAGGCATCATTTGAAAATATTGCACACAAAAGAGTGTGCAACATAAAGGCACAGTAACCATATATCCATGATTAAAGGGCAACATGAGAATCTTGCCCTTCATCAAAGTGTGAGATTCTCATGTCACCACATTAAACTTCACTTCAACCCTTCAACCCAGAGGAGCAGAAGTCAGCACAAATGTGAGAAGATTACGTGACAGTTGTAAAATTTTACTGAGAATGAGGGGAGTTGTAGTCAGCTGTCTAAAACAAGAGGATTCGGCCGTGCTACTCCAGCATCGATTAATTAGAAATATACCTCATTCTGATTTCTAAATGTTGTTGAGTGCTGTGCCGGGCTCTCTCTCCCCTTATCTGCATGCAGAATGACAGGGTGGAGTGGAGCATGCAGAGAAAGGGAGCAGCACAGCGCTCAGCAACATGTAGAGATCAGACTGTAGTACATTTATAATTAATCACTGCTGGAGTAGCACAGATGAATCCACTTGCTTTAGCTGACTTCAACGCCCATCATCCTCAGTAAAATATTACAACTCTCACATAATCTTCTCACATTTGTGCTGACTGCTGTTACTCTTGGTTGAAGGGACGTTTAATGTGGCGACATGAGAATCTTGCACTTTTGATGCAGCGTGAGATTCTCATGTCTCCTTTTCATCATGGCAACATGGTTACTGCACCTTTATTTTGCACGTTCTTTTCTGTGCGACAATTTCAAAGTGAACCATCCCCTTCCAATATCGTAATCTGCCTAACAGAAGCAAATCATTTTTATTATTGTGGGTGCAATGCACAATGTTCTTCCTGGCAAAGGTAAAGTTTAGCGACTCTCTGATCTGATAAGGTCAAACAACACAAGAGTGGGTTTCTTTCGGTTTGCCTTTGTATAAGGCTGTGTCATTTGATCAAACACAGAGGCAACGAGACTGATTGAAACAGCACGTTCTCTCATAAATGTCACCCACTGTACAGTAACCTAAATCAAATATTACAGATACTACAATTTTGAAGGACTGGCAAAATGAAAATGTGGCTCTATTCAAATGTGGTAAATGATAAAAAACAGGTATGTTTTACATTTCTACAATGTTATAAATTGTATCTTTTCAAATCCACCAAAGTATTCCATTCTGGCAGTAGAATGAAATATTAACAACTGCAGAGCCATATTAGTTAGTCTCCATTCAACCCCAAACTTTAATAGAAATAACCTGTCTTTTTTGATTGAGTGTGATATTATTGTAGGAGCCTTGAATTTAAACACAGGGATAAAGGAAATTGTATGAGGTCTACATAACTAGCTTTGAATGAAAAGGAGATTTCACTTCAATCTTACGTTGCTGTCAGAAGCCACTTGTAATGGCTACACTAAACAATTTGCCTTGGAAGACAAAATAGAAAATGGAGAAGTTGAAATATATTTAACATTTTATCAAGGTTAAAATATCAATTTCACATAAGGTCAGAGCACCTGTGAATAAACTGTACTCTTCCAGTCTGATGGACGTTCTCCTGGTGGTGCACTGATGACTCTAAGGGTCATAGTTATAGGTGGAAATTAAAGGGATAGTAATGTCTAAAATAAAGTATATGCAGAAAACAAAAACAACAAGGAAGTTTCAATAGTGCCTGGATCACACTAGAATATTTGAAACATAAAATTCAGAAAAGAAATACACTCACATATTCCAAATGCTCACGGGACTGGCCTATTACCGCCGTATGCCGAACAGAAAGACACCGGTTGCGGACCGGTTACGTTACGTACCTATCTCTCGCTCGCTTGCCACTCCTATCATCTCCTGAAGCCTGTGGGAGTCCCTGCACTCACCAGTGTCTGTGTTGCCTCCGGTAACCCTATAATATCTGGGTCAAGCCAGTATCACACTGTTGCCCGTGTTGCCTCAGTTTACCCTAGTGACCTAGGGTCGTTATATCGCCAGTATCTGGTGTCTGTTGCCTCCGTTAACCCTAGCGTGCTAGGGTCCGGTCACTGCCCAAATCCGGTTCGTGTTGTGTCCGTTTACCCTAGAGTTCTAGAGTTTGTCACTACAAGTGCCACAGCAGTGTTGCCTCCATTAACCCTAGCGTTCTAGGGTTTAGTCACTACAAGTGCCACAGCAGTGTTGCCTCCATTAACCCTAGCGTGCTAGGGCCTAGTCGCTGCCAGAGTCCATTCTGTCTTGCCTCCGTTAACCCTAGTGTTCTAGGGTTCACCCGTTGCCAGTGTACTGCCTGTGTTGCCTCGATTAACCCTAGTGTACTGGGGTTCAGTTTCTGCCAAAGTCCTGCCCGTGTTGCCTCTGTTTACCCTACTCTCCTAGGGTCAGTTTTCTGCCAGTGTTTTGCCAGTGTTGCCTCTGTTGACCCTAGAAGTCTAGGGCCTAGTGTCCACCTGTACACTATCTGTGCCGCCTTCGTTAACCCTAGTCCACTAGGGATTGCCCTTCAGTCACCCATCGCCTGTGTCACCTATTGCGGTGTGGGGCTGTCGAGGATATTATTGTTCCTGAACCTTGCTGAGAATCTGCCTACAAGTCCAAGATCATTACTCTTGTTTGCTGACTACTACCGTGTGTGTAGTTTCGCCCTGACCTGCGTCAGATCTGGAAAGTACTCTGTATGGACCTTATCTGGACCTGAGTGGGGCTATTGTGCATTATTTTCAATAAAGCTTTAAACCTTACCGAACTGTCTGAGTGTACTTTTACAAACGGTAACTAACAGTGACAACTGTTCTTATTGAATGTCCAACGGACCTCTCACGTCGTCCTTATAGATCCAGCAATCACAGGGAACAAAAGCGTCTACAGGAAAAGAAGAAACTGCTCCAGCCAATCTCCTGAAGTAAAAAATTATTAAAACAATAAAAACATAGTATTTATATATATATAAACTCCTGTAAACCACCGCATTTCTCAGTGAGAAACGCTACTTTATCAAGATATGTAGGTCAAAAAAGAATAAAATAAATTACACGTCCGAGTCTTCTCTATTGTAAACATAACAATTTGCTCTATGATTAATAACTTACTTTTCTGCAATTTTAAAGATATTCAATGTAAAATGATCCCTCTCCCGCCCCTTCTGACCGCCTCCCCATAGAGCTGTAATCTGGTTGTGGGACGGGACGGATCGCAGCGAAGGGTAGGGTTTTCCTTTTTCTTGTTGAAGATTGTCCCTCTCCGCTCTCCATCTGGACCATGCTTCGATACAGAGTGACGCAGCCAGAAGGGGTGGGGGGGAATCTTTTTACCTTGAATATCTTTAAAGGGATAGTAAAGTCCCCAAAAAAGTATCCTGTAAATGGTAGCTGCAATAAAAAAACACTTAATGCACTTAATCCTTTCTCTCAAACCATTATGGTTTGAGAGATGTAATAAAATAAAGGTCTCCGTTCCCTCCCCTTTCTGCCTGACGAACTGTAAAGCTGTCAGAGGCAGAATCCGGTCGCCCGACTGTAGGCGGCTCTTCAGGAGTGCTGACATCGGGATATCTAACTATAATTACTTCATCGGAATGGTCTACAACGTGTGCCTGGTTTGCAATCACATGTTGTAGACCATTCTGATGAAGTAATTATAGTTAGATATCTAGATGACAGCGCTCCTGAAGAGCCGCCGTCTGGTCCCGGATGCAGGATCTCATGACATCCGCTGTACAGTGGACGCATGAGAAGGGGGAGGTAGAGGAGACCTTTATTTTATTATATCTCTCAAACCATAACGGTTTGAGAAAAAGGATTAAGCGCATTAAATGTTTTTTATTGCAGCTACCATTTAGAAGATACTTTTTTTTAAAACTACAGAAAAGTAAGTTAATAAACATAAAGCAAAATGTTATGTTTACAATAGAGAAGACTCAGAGATCTGTTTTATTTCAGACATTACTATCCCTTTAATATTCACATTGATTTAAGTGGGGACCTTTAAACACTTAAATTCATTACGAAGCAATGTGTTGGAGACCTCTCACGCATTCAAGGTGTTAAAAGTACCATTTAACCCTTTGAGTGCCAGAGGGATACCCAACACATTGCTTTGCAAAGTGCTGCGTACACTTCTGACACTCAAAGGGTTAAATGAAAGGGAGTTTGCAGAATTTTCACTTCAACCCTATGATTCAGATGGTCTGCTCTATAACTATTCTTCTTGTGTTTAAGGGAAATATGAACAAATAAAACATGATTTAAAGGAATATTAATGTTTCATAAAAACAACAGCTCCAATTAATCTTCATAGTATTTGTCTAAGATATTAGGAGAAAGGAATAAGACTAGCATTGGGCTAGTACAAGGGTATTCAAATAACAGTTTCATAAAAAAGCAGCTCCAATTAATCTTCATAGTATTTGGCCCATGGAGAGTGTTATTTCAGTACTGTCAGAGTTGTAGTTCAAGAGTAATTGAATGATAAAGTATCCCCCTCCCACCCCGTTTACCTAGTGTAAGTCACCTCCACTCAGATGTGGAATCTGGTCACTTGACTGGACAGATCACAGCAAGGGACAATCTTCTTACTGTGATCATAAGGAAAACCCTGCCACCCTTGACAGGTTTTTCAGGTTTCTCCTTATGATCACTGAAGATTGTCCCTCTCTGTGGTCCATCTGGACAGTCTTGCTGCTCTGAGGTGAGCAGTGTTACATCAGTAAAAGGGGCGGGAGGGGGATACTTTATCATTCAATTACTCTTGAACTACAACTCTGACAGTATTGAAATAACACTCTTCATGGCGCAAATACTATGATGATTAATTAGAGCTGCTTTTATTGTGAAACATTACTATCAATTTAAATGAAGGACTTTTAACATCTTAAATGCTTTTGTTCTGTTTATATTTTGAGAGAATCGAATACTGGGAAACCTGCTTCACTGTAGCAATTAAAGCGCACTAACATTTTCGGCTGCTACAAACAAGTTGTGGCAGAAAAAAAAAAAGTTGTACTACAAAGTTACTTATGTGAACAGTGCAGAAGGGACTATGAAACTGCACATGATTACTTTATAGAAGATAAATATTTGAAGAAGCTGCCTCATACATCTCAATTAAGATTGTGAGGTGCCTCTGACCTGTATCTATTATCCACCAGAACCAGGGGAGGGCTGGCCTGGGGGGAAGGGGGGCAATTGCCCCCTGGGTCAGTCATATGTCTGGGCTGGTGGGCCACTCCCTCTTTTTGCTGCAAATGTAGCTACACTAGTGATACCACAGAGCTTACAACTGAAATGGAGCTACAATCCAAGTGGAGCTACACTAGAAACATAACCCATTTCTCTTGTAAGCTCTATAGTATCACTAGTGCAGCTTTACTTACATTGTAAGCTCCGTAGTTGCACCAGTGTAACCCCATTTCAATTGTAAGCTCTGTGGTATTGCTTGCCTTACTTCACAACACTAACCCTTTGAGTGACAGAGGGGTATGCCACTCATTGTGAAGCAATGCGTGGCATACCCCTCTGGCGCTCAAAGGGTTAATGGCAATTTTAAAATTAACAAAAGAGGGTGGGCTGGGACAGAGGGCTGGAAAGATAGCAAAATGGGGCCACTTGATTGTAGCTGCCCTCCAGGCTACAAAAATTGCCAGCCCTCCCCTGACCAGAACCAACGTAGTCGGGCACATTAGATTAGTTTAAAGGGATAGTAATAATTCAATTAAACTTCAGCGACGAGTATTATTTAAATGTTTTTTTTTTAACATGTTGCGCTATATGAAGTTACTTACAGATATTTAGTTCAAACACTATTAAAGACGAAAAGGATCCCCCTCCCACCTCTTTCTCTGTCTCACAAGCCTCTCAGTCTGGTCCAGATGGAAAGCGGCAAGGGACAATCTTCAGTAAGCAAAAGTAAAATCCTGCCCTCCTTCCTCAAGGGGGCAGTGTTTTCCGTATACTTACTGAGTGAAGATTGTCCCTCATTGCATCCGTCTGATTAAAGCGGAACTACCACCTGTTTTAAAGTTTATATCATCTAATTCCCCATCTCGCAACTAGCTGCTCAGTAGTGCTAGTCGCCAGAATAATTACCTGGTTATATAGAACGAGACCCTGATCCGGAGCTGACAGGCAGTAGAGCGCGCAGACATCTTGCCATAGTGACATCTTTGCGTCTGCGCTGTCAGTCCCTTTTGGAGCCGAACAGCTCCTAACAAGGCTAAGTTTTAAACTTATTGAGTGTGTCCGAATTTGTTGGTTCTGGTGTACATTAAAGAGTCACTTAAGGGGATCAATACACAGAATTCTTTGGGGAACTCTTTACTCCAAGATGGTCTCCATTAAGACTAGATGAAAGGCACATTTAACTACTGTAAAGGCAAGGAGTTTTTTACAGGTAAGGCAGTAAGCATATGAAATTCCATGCATTGGGCGATTGTGTTGTCAGATAATTCAGATATGTTAACAAAAGAACTGGAAACATTTTGGCTAAGAGCAATAAAATGAAGTATGTCTATTTTATTCAAAATAGGTGGGATATTCATCCATTGATAAATTTGGTTGCCTTTTCAGAGTCTGGCCCAAGTAGGATTTTGTTTTTCAGACCATGATGAACACAAAGACTCAATACCAATGCACACTAATCCTATGTATCTAAAAATATCACAAGGTTAAATATAACTTGTACCAAAGTAGTACCTAAAAACAGTAGTCCGTAACAGACTGATAAGAGTATTTAAATTATGTATTGCAATTATTTGTATAAAATGATTCTAAAAATTCTTTACATATTTATTATATGTTTGTAAAAGTTAGGGTTACAAATGGGGCTGGTGGCAACTATAAATAGATTTGGTTTGCTGACAACCTCTGCTTGTTTGGCCTTTGACAAATCCGGCAGTGTGTAGGCAAAAACGCATTTGGTCACATATTTTTATTTTATAGTGCACTTATAAAGGGATAGTAATGTTTCACAATAAAAGCAGCTTCAGTTAATCTTCACAGTATTTGGGCCATGGAGAGTGTTATTTCAATACTGTCAGAGTTGTAGTTCAAGAGTAGTTGAATGATAAAGTATCCCCCTCCCACCCCTTTTACTGATGTAACACTGTTTACCTCAGAGCAGCAAGACTGTCCAGATGGATCACACAGAGGGACAATCTTCAGTGATCATAAGGAAAAACCTGAAGAACCTGTCAAGGGGGCGGGGTTTTCCTTATGATCACAGTAAGAAGATTGTCCCTTGCTGTGATCTGTCAGGTCAAGAGACCAGATTCCATATCTGAGGTGAGGAGGCTTACACTAGATAAAAGGGGTAGGAGGGGGATACTTTATCATTCAATTACTCTTGAACTACAACTCTGATAGTACTGAAATAACACTCTCCATGGCCCAAATACTATGAAGATTAATTGGAGCTGCTTTTTTTATGAAACTGTTATTTGAATACCCTTGTACTATCCCGATGCTAGTCTTATTCCTTTCTCCTAATATCTTAGACAAGTGACTCTGAGCAAATCGGATTTAGTGTGCGGTTCACAGGCCACTTAGGAGTCAAGCTCATTGAGCAAACACCAGCGGCAAATAAGGACATTTATCAGCGCTCCATATGAACAAGGACACCAGGGACTCAAACTTCAGACGAACGAGACTACCAGGGGGAATAGAGACCCCGAGGTGCTTTTAACCCATCTGGGTTCTAGTAAGTGCATTGACGTTTCTTTTCGTATTTATTAAACACATTACACTTATTTGTGTTTTATCGATCTTTTACATGTTGGGTGCTCTGTGAGTATTTTGTTTTCCATTTCTCTAGAGATATAGGAGTAGGTGGAACTTAACTGACTTTTCTCAGCTTCATCAGTTATATATCTATGTAATTACTATGAAATATACATTGAGGATACAGTAAGTGCCCATCTGTTCCTCTGGGCATTCTAAGAGGAATGTTGGAAATAGCTACTGCAAAGTAAATCATTCTTGTAGACAATATAGTGAAGGTAGCCCAGTGTTCCACACCCCTGCACAGTAAACTTCTTGGTATTTTGTAAAGTATAAATGCAAATTGCTTTGCAAAAAAACAAACTGAAGATATTTGTGCAGAACAAAAGAACAAATTAAATGCAATCGGGGTTGGGGGGATTGGCTCAATACTCTCTTTCAATATGTTTATAAATTGACATAGAATCAAGTGGATGGACTTCAGAGTATGTACTAGAGAGGGGGGCTCAAATCTATCCTCAATACCCCCCAAGAGTGCAGGTTTATTGGATCTACTCACATGAACAAAGGGGAATCAATCAATCAGGGGTTCAGTCATTCTGAAGAGTTAATGATACCCAATTGTGATTAACTGTGGAGATCCAGAAATCATGCCCTATTTGGGAGGATTACGCTCCCCTGTTCTAGAGCATATGATTGCTTTAGCGCTGTGCTTCTCAAAGGATTTTTTTCTGATGGCCACCAGCGTGGTCAGAACAACGTTCTAGTGGCTGACATTGTGACCACAGCCATGCTCTGGTGCCCACACTAGCAAATTACATTTGTAAATAATACAATGTGATTAAGAAAAACATAAATTTAATGTGAATATGTGCAACAACCATAAATCTGCATTATATTACAATTTAAAGATTCCAGAACCCACATAGGTTTAAAATCTATCTCATAAAATGTTCTTAAAATTTATTATATACTTAAAGGGATAGTAATACTTTGTTTTATCTTTATTTTATTTTGTAGATATTAAAAAAACATGAAGAACGATGTAAGTCTTATCTCGCAAACCTTTATGGTTTGAGAGATATTCACAAGCCCCTCCTGCCCCTTTTACCTAGTGTAAGCCATCTCTTCTCAGATGTGGAATGCAGTCCATAGACTGGACAGATAACAGCAGGGGACAATCTTCTTCCTATGAGAACAATGAAAGCCCTGCCCCCCTTGACAAGTTTTTCAGGTTTTTCCCTTATCTTAATTGAAGATTGTCCCTCTCTGCAGTCTACCTGGGCACCTCCCTTCTGATCTGGCTGTACAGTGTTACATCAGTAAAAGGGGCGGGAGGGGGACACTTTGTCATTGAATTACTCTTGTACTACAACTCTGACAGAATTGATATAACACTCTCTATGGTCCAAATACTATGATGATTAATTAGAGCTGCTTTTATTATGAAACATTACTATCCCTTTAAAATAAATAAATAAATATATATATATATATATATATATATATAATAAATATTTCAGAGACCATTGTTTTATCTTCCAGTCTCAAAGGTTACTACTTCAGGAGATAGTGGTGAGTTCGCAATCTGCACTGGTAGATGTAGGACTACAAATATTGACCCTCCTATGCTTGTCCCACTGCAGTGGTAGCAATATAAACAATGTCCGCAATCCTTTCCTCACTCCACTGGTAGCCATAGAACCACACATACTACACTCCAGCCTTGTGCCAATGTACTGATAACCATAGACCTCACCCATACTGCTCCTCCAGTTTTGTCCCACTACACTGGTAGCCATAGAACAACACATACTGTCCTTCAGCATTGTCTCACTGCACTGGTATCCATAGACCACACATACTGACCTCTAGCCTTGTGCTACTGCACTGGTAGCCACTGAACCACACATGCAGACCCCCATACTTTTTCCACAGTAGCCATAGAAACTACTCACATACTGACCCTGCTGCAATGGTAGCCAAACCATAAGCAGCCTTGTCCCAGTGCCCCTTGTAGACAACCTAGAGAACTCTGCTCTGCCACTACTCGAGACATCAAAACTTACACCGAAGCAGCTGGGGCAAACTGTATGTGGATTAGCTGGCAAAAGAAACATGAAGCAGGAAGATTGAGTCAGTCAGGGTGAGGGCCAACTTAAAATTGAATCTGGTTGAGCCACCATTATTGCATTAGGGGCTGGTGGCCGCATGAAGCCACAGTGACTGCATTTCTCATGGTGGCCGCTGTGACCCTGCTTGTGGCCGCATTCTGCCACCATGGTCGCACTTGAGAAATGCTGCTTTAGTGCATACTTGCCCACACATTCCATCTTTTTTTAGATTTAAAAGGACACTGTCACTTTGGTGATTTTGAAAGAACTTTCAGAACCATTAGTGGTTTGTATTTGTGTTTGAGTTATTTAGATTTATATATTATGCTGAATAATGCATGCCATGCAGGCAATTCCTGTTTTCTCCCTACATTACCTCCCCACTCACTGACATTGCTCAGCAATGCATTACCCACCTCCCCTAGCACTGACTTCCTGTCTTATCCCTACATTACCTCCCCCACTCACTGACATTGCTCAGCAATGCATTACCCACCTCCCCTAGCACTGACTTCCTGTCTTCTCCCTACATTACCTCCCCACTCATTGACACTGCTCAGCAATGCATTACACACCTCCCCTAGCACTTACTTCCTGTCTTATCCCTACATTACCTCCACACTCACTGACGCTGCTTAGCAATGCATTGCCCACCTCCCCTAGCACTTACTTCCTGTCTTATCCCTACATTACCTCCGCACTCACTGACACTGCTCAGCAATGCATTACACACCTCCCCTAGCACTGACTTCCTGTCTTATCACTACATTACCTCCCCGCTCGCTGACACTGCTCAACAATGCATTACCCACCTCCCCTAGCACTGACTTCCTGACTTATCCCTACATTACCTCCCCCACTCACTGACACTGCTCAGTAATGCATTACCCACCTCCCCTAGCACTGACTTCCTGTCTTATCCCTACATTACCTCAACACTCACTGACATTGCTCAGCAATGCATTACCCACCTCCCCTAGCACTGACTTAGCCCTACATTACCTCACCACTTACTGACACTGCTCAGTAATGCATTATACACCTCCCCTAGCACTGACTTCCTGTCTTATCTCTACATTACCTCCCCACTCACTGACACTGTTCAGCAATGCATTATCCATCTCCCCTAGCACTAACTTCCTGTCTTATCCCTACATTACCTCCGCACTCACTGACACTGCTCAGCAATGCATTACACACCTCCCCTAGCACTGACTTCCTGTCTTATCACTACATTACCTCCCCACTCACTGACACTGCTCAGCAATGCATTATCCATCTCCCCTAGCACTGACTTCCTGTCTTATCCCTACATTACCTCCGCACTCACTGACACTGCTCAGCAATGCATTACACACCTCCCCTAGCACTGACTTCCTGTCTTATCACTACATTACCTCCCCACTCACTGACACTGCTCAGCAATGCATTATCCATCTCCCCTAGCACTGACTTCCTGTCTTATCCCTACATTACCTCCCCACTCACTGACACTGCTCAGCAATGCACTGCCCACCTCCCCTAGCACTGACTTCCTGTCTTATCCCTACATTACCTCCCCACTCACTGACACTGCTCAGCAATGCATTACCCACCTCCCCTAGCACTGACTTCCTGTCTTATCCCTACATTACCTCCCCACTCACTGACACTGCTCAGCAATGCATTACCCACCTCTCCTAGAACTGACTTCCTGTCTTATCCCTACATTACCTCCCCACTCACTGACACTGCTCAGCAATGCATTACCCATCTCCCCTAGCACTGACTTCCTGTCTTATACCTACATTACCTCCCCACTCACTGACACTGCTCAGCAATACATTACCCATCTCCCCTAGCACTAACTTCCTGTCTTATCCCTACATTACTTCCTTCACTGACTGACACTGCTCAGCAATGCATTGCCCACCTTCCCAAGTACTTATTTCAAAGGGTTAAGTATCAGTGAGTGGGATAATTAATATAGGGCTAAGAGAGGAACTGGCTGCATGTCATGCCAAATGAACTTAACATATACATCTAAATAACTGTATTTCTAAATACCAAATGTCTAATACAACATTTACTAAATGCTCAAAGCTCTTTCAAAGTCACTACAGTTGTTTTTAGGTGATAGGGTCCCTTTAAATGTGTGCAAGGCCCAAATGACTCCTCTACGGCAGACACAGGAAGATGGAAGATTTGTACAATGGTTTCCTCTGATCCTTCCTTCTTAGTACAAGGAGAAAAACAAGGTACCAAATCCCCATACGTCTCACCTTGGCAGTGATGCTGCAAAGAGAGGAATTCTCAGTATCAGAAACGGATTTCTCAATAATAGGGTGACCACATTTCCATTCTGCCATTCCGGGACATGTGGTCACCCTAGTCCCGCGGCTGACACTCCCGCCGGTGCTGACCATATTTCTGAGGCTGACACAGAGTAAGAGTTCCCAGTGGGAACAGCCTCAGAAAGATGGTCAGCGCCGGAAGGGGCCTCAGCCGTGTGTCTCACTTGCAGCGCCAGCATACCTGCTCCATCCCAGCTGTCTCCAACGCACCAGTCTAGCCAGCCAATGAAATGTATTTGCTATATGGTCTTCATTGGCTGCCTCAGCCAGCCAATGAGGACCATATACGAAATACATTTCATTGGCTGGATGGAATGGTGCATGTTGCTCAATTCCGGGACTCCCGGTGGGAGGTGACACAGGACATGGGACACAGACCCCTAATAAGGGACAGTCCCGAGCATTTCGGAATGTGTGGTCACCCTACTCAATAGGCAGAGTAGAAACTTATCTAGAGCTCCGAATTTTGACGGGTGCCTCAGCTTTGCTGGCCACACCCACATTCTGAATGGTGGGGGTGGCCAGAACAACCTCATTGACCCTGTAGTAGCTTATATACCCTTTACAGACCATTATTTAAAAAATCTTTAAAGAAGAATAAGAGAACTACTTGAAAACCAATATGAGTCTATGAATGCATGAAAACACAATTATTACAAAATACAAGAATGTACAAAAATTCCTACAACTTACTAAAAAGGAAAAACAAAACTTGAACGCAAATAGTCAATAAACATTGGAGAATGTATAACAATTAAAGGGATAGTAATGTTTCACAATAAAAGCAGCTTCAGTTAATCTTCATAGTATTTGGTCCATGGAGGGTGTTATTTAACTACTGTCAGAGTTGTAGTACAAGAGTAATTGAATGATAAAGTATCCCCCTCCCACCCCTTTTACTGATGTAACACTGCTCACCTCAGAACAGCAAGACTGTCCAGATGGATCACAGAGAGGGACAATCTTCAGTGAGCATAAGGGAAAAACCTGTCAAGGGGTTTTTATGATCACAGTAAGAAGATTGTCCCTTGCTGTGATCTGTCTGGTCAAGTGACCAGATTCCACATCTGAGGGGAGGCGGCTTACACTAGGTAAAAAGGGTGGGAGGGGGATACTTTATCATTCAATTACTCTTGAACTTCAACTCTGACAGTATTGAAATAACACTCTCTATGGCCCAAATACTTTGAAGATTAATTGGAGCTGATTTTATTGTGAAACATTACTATCCCTTTAAATAATGATTAGTCACTTGAATTCCTTGGAGTTCAGTTCAGTTTTATCTCTAAAAGTGGATTGGTTCTTCCTCTGAATATTGAATATAAAAAAGACAAAAAAGAGAGGCAGCGAACACGTTCTTTAAGTGTAGTATTGTTCAGTTCTCTTGACCTTCTATTTACATCTCCGGTGATAAGAATGAGACTCACTTATTTCAGAGGCATTGAAAGCAGCCTCTACAATGGATGACACAATAGATAAGGTTCTGAAAAAGTAACGTGCTGTCACGAAACATGTAGAGTGTTTTTATGTTAGATATAACAAGGCCAGAATATTATTTATAATGTAACAATTGAGATATTTTTCATTTGTTTTATTCATGAAACACAGCACAGACTTTATAACTATATAGTTTTTTTGCATAGTTTAGTACACCTAGTAGGAAACACTCTGATATGTGGCTGACCAATTGATGGAAGATTGGACACGGAGACCAGCGTACCTGTGCTACCCCAGAATAGGGGTGTTATCGAGTGCCTTCTCTTATACTGTGGAGACCAGTGTACCTGTGCTACCCCAGAATAGAGGTGTTATCCAGTGCCTGCTCTCATAATGTGGAGACCAATGTACCTGTGCTACCCCAGAATAGGGGTGTTATCCAGTACCTGCTCTCATAATGTGGAGACCAATGTACCTGTGCTACCCCAGAATAGGGGTATTATCCAGTACCTGCTCTTATACTGTGGAGACCAATGTACCTGTGCTACCCCAGAATAGGGGTGTTATCCAGTGCCTGCTCTCATAATGTGGAGGCCAGTGTACCTGTGCTACCCCAGAATAGGGGTATTATCCAGTACCTGCTCTCATAATGTGGAGACCAATGTACCTGTGCTACCCCAGAATAGGGGTGTTATCCAGTACCTGCTCTCATAATGTGGAGACCAATGTACCTGTGCTACCCCAGAATAGGGGTATTATCCAGTACCTGCTCTTATACTGTGGAGACCAATGTACCTGTGCTACCCCAGAATAGGGGTGTTATCCAGTGCCTTCTCTTATACTGTGGAGACCAGTGTACCTGTGCTATCCCAGAATAGGGGTGTTATCCAGTGCCTTCTCTTATACTGTGGAGACCAGTGTACCTGTGCTATCCCAGAATAGAGGTGTTATCCAGTGCCTGCTCTTATACTGTGGAGACCAGTGTACCTGTGATACCCCAGAATAGGGGTGTTATCCAGTGCCTGCTCTTATACTGTGGAGACCAGTGTACCTGTGATATCCCAGAATAGGGGTGTTATCCAGTGCCTGCTCTTATACTGTGGAGACCAGTGTACCTGTGCTACCCCAGAATAGGGGTGTTATCCAGTGCCTGCTCTCATAATGTGGAGGCCAGTGTACCTGTGATATCCCAGAATAGGGGTGTTATCCAGTGCCTGCTCTTATACTGTGGAGACCAGTGTACCTGTGATACCCCAGAATAGGGGTGTTATCCAGTGCCTGCTCTTATACTGTGGAGGCCAGTGTACCTGTGCTACCCCAGAACAGGGGTATTATCCAGTGCCTGCTCTTATACTGTGGAGACCAGTGTACCTGTGATATCCCAGAATAGAGGTGTTATCCAGTGCCTTCTCTTATACTGTGGAGACCAGTGTACCTGTGATACCCCAGAATAGGGGTGTTATCCAGTACCTGCTCTTATACTGTGGAGACCAGTGTACCTGTGCTATCCCAGAATAGGGGTGTTATCCAGTGCCTTCTCTTATACTGTGGAGGCCAGTGTACCTGTGATATCCCAGAATAGGGGTGTTATCCAGTGCCTGCTCTTATACTGTGGAGACCAGTGTACCTGTGCTATCCCAGAATAGGGGTGTTATCCAGTGCCTTCTCTTATACTGTGGAGGCCAGTGTACCTGTGATATCCCAGAATAGGGGTGTTATCCAGTGCCTGCTCTTATACTGTGGAGACCAGTGTACCTGTGCTATCCCAGAATAGGGGTGTTATCCAGTGCCTGTTCTTATACTGTGGAGACCAGTGTACCTGTGCTACCCCAGAATAGGGGTGTTATCGAGTGCCTTCTCTTATACTGTGGAGACCAGTGTACCTGTGCTACCCCAGAATAGAGGTGTTATCCAGTGCCTGCTCTCATAATGTGGAGACCAATGTACCTGTGCTACCCCAGAATAGGGGTGTTATCCAGTACCTGCTCTCATAATGTGGAGACCAATGTACCTGTGCTACCCCAGAATAGGGGTATTATCCAGTACCTGCTCTTATACTGTGGAGACCAATGTACCTGTGCTACCCCAGAATAGGGGTGTTATCCAGTGCCTTCTCTTATACTGTGGAGACCAGTGTACCTGTGCTATCCCAGAATAGGGGTGTTATCCAGTGCCTTCTCTTATACTGTGGAGACCAGTGTACCTGTGCTATCCCAGAATAGAGGTGTTATCCAGTGCCTGCTCTTATACTGTGGAGACCAGTGTACCTGTGATACCCCAGAATAGGGGTGTTATCCAGTGCCTGCTCTTATACTGTGGAGACCAGTGTACCTGTGATATCCCAGAATAGGGGTGTTATCCAGTGCCTGCTCTTATACTGTGGAGACCAGTGTACCTGTGCTACCCCAGAATAGGGGTGTTATCCAGTGCCTGCTCTCATAATGTGGAGGCCAGTGTACCTGTGATATCCCAGAATAGGGGTGTTATCCAGTGCCTGCTCTTATACTGTGGAGACCAGTGTACCTGTGATACCCCAGAATAGGGGTGTTATCCAGTGCCTGCTCTTATACTGTGGAGGCCAGTGTACCTGTGCTACCCCAGAACAGGGGTATTATCCAGTGCCTGCTCTTATACTGTGGAGACCAGTGTACCTGTGATATCCCAGAATAGAGGTGTTATCCAGTGCCTTCTCTTATACTGTGGAGACCAGTGTACCTGTGATACCCCAGAATAGGGGTGTTATCCAGTACCTGCTCTTATACTGTGGAGACCAGTGTACCTGTGCTATCCCAGAATAGGGGTGTTATCCAGTGCCTTCTCTTATACTGTGGAGGCCAGTGTACCTGTGATATCCCAGAATAGGGGTGTTATCCAGTGCCTGCTCTTATACTGTGGAGACCAGTGTACCTGTGCTATCCCAGAATAGGGGTGTTATCCAGTGCCTTCTCTTATACTGTGGAGGCCAGTGTACCTGTGATATCCCAGAATAGGGGTGTTATCCAGTGCCTGCTCTTATACTGTGGAGACCAGTGTACCTGTGCTATCCCAGAATAGGGGTGTTATCCAGTGCCTGCTCTTATACTGTGGAGACCAGTGTACCTGTGCTATCCCAGAATAGGGGTGTTATCCAGTGCCTGTTCTTATACTGTGGAGACCAGTGTACCTGTGATATCCCAGAATAGGGGTGTTATCCAGTGCCTGCTCTTATACTGTGGAGACCAGTGTACCTGTGATATCCCAGAATAGGGGTGTTATCCAGTGCCTTCTCTTATACTGTGGAGGCCAGTGTACCTGTGATATCCCAGAATAGGGGTGTTATCCAGTGCCTTCTCTTATACTGTGGAGACCAGTGTACCTGTGATATCCCAGAATAGGGGTGTTATCCAGTGCCTTCTCTTATACTGTGGAGACCAGTGTACCTGTGCTACCCCAGAATAGGGGTGTTATCCAGTGCCTTCTCTTATACTGTGGAGACCAGTGTACCTGTGATACCCCAGAATAGAGGTGTTATCCAGTGCCTGCTCTCATAATGTGGAGACCAGTGTACCTGTGCTACCCCAGAATAGGGGTGTTATCCAGTACCTGCTCTTATACTGTGGAGACCAGTGTACCTGTGCTATCCCAGAATAGGGGTGTTATCCAGTACCTGCTCTTATACTGTGGAGACCAGTGTACCTGTGCTATCCCAGAATAGGGGTGTTATCCAGTACCTGCTCTTATACTGTGGAGACCAGTGTACCTGTGCTATCCCAGAATAGGGGTGTTATCCAGTACCTGCTCTTATACTGTGGAGACCAGTGTACCTGTGCTATCCCAGAATAGGGGTGTTATCCAGTACCTGCTCTTATACTGTGGAGACCAATGTACCTGTGCTACCCCAGAATAGGGGTGTTATCCAGTGCCTGCTCTCATAATGTGGAGACCAGTGTACCTGTGATACCCCAGAATAGAGGTGTTATCCAGTGCCTGCTCTTATACTGTGGAGACCAGTGTACCTGTGATACCCCAGAATAGGGGTGTTATCCACTTATCTCTCATAATGTGGAGGCCAGTGTACCTGTGATACCCCAGAATAGGGGTGTTATCCAGTACCTGCTCTTATACTGTGGAGACCAGTGTACCTGTGCTACCCCAGAATAGGGGTGTTATCCAGTACCTGCTCTCATAATGTGGAGACCAGTGTACCTGTGCTACCCCAGAATAGGGGTGTTATCCAGTACCTGCTCTCATAATGTGGAGACCAGTGTACCTGTGCTACCCCAGAATAGGGGTGTTATCCAGTACCTGCTCTCATAATGTGGAGACCAGTGTACCTGTGCTACCCCAGAATAGGGGTGTTATCCAGTACCTGCTCTCATAATGTGGAGACCAGTGTACCTGTGATACCCCAGAATAGAGGTGTTATCCAGTGCCTGCTCTTATACTGTGGAGACCAGTGTACCTGTGATACCCCAGAATAGAGGTGTTATCCAGTGCCTGCTCTTATACTGTGGAGACCAGTGTACCTGTGATATCCCAGAATAGGGGTGTTATCCAGTACCTGCTCTCATAATGTGGAGACCAGTGTACCTGTGATATCCCAGAATAGAGGTGTTATCCAGTGCCTGCTCTTATACTGTGGAGACCAGTGTACCTGTGATACCCCAGAATAGAGGTGTTATCCAGTGCCTGCTCTTATACTGTGGAGGCCAGTGTACCTGTGATATCCCAGAATAGAGGTGTTATCCAGTGCCTTCTCTTATACTGTGGAGACCAGTGTACCTGTGATACCCCAGAATAGAGGTGTTATCCAGTGCCTGCTCTTATACTGTGGAGACCAGTGTACCTGTGATATCCCAGAATAGAGGTGTTATCCAGTGCCTGCTCTTATACTGTGGAGACCAGTGTACCTGTGATACCCCAGAATAGAGGTGTTATCCAGTGCCTGCTCTTATACTGTGGAGGCCAGTGTACCTGTGATACCCCAGAATAGAGGTGTTATCCAGTGCCTGCTCTTATACTGTGGAGACCAGTGTACCTGTGATATCCCAGAATAGGGGTGTTATCCAGTACCTGCTCTCATAATGTGGAGACCAGTGTACCTGTGATATCCCAGAATAGAGGTGTTATCCAGTGCCTGCTCTTATACTGTGGAGACCAGTGTACCTGTGATACCCCAGAATAGAGGTGTTATCCAGTGCCTGCTCTTATACTGTGGAGACCAGTGTACCTGTGATATCCCAGAATAGGGGTGTTATCCAGTACCTGCTCTCATAATGTGGAGACCAGTGTACCTGTGATATCCCAGAATAGAGGTGTTATCCAGTGCCTGCTCTTATACTGTGGAGACCAGTGTACCTGTGATACCCCAGAATAGAGGTGTTATCCAGTGCCTGCTCTTATACTGTGGAGGCCAGTGTACCTGTGATATCCCAGAATAGAGGTGTTATCCAGTGCCTTCTCTTATACTGTGGAGACCAGTGTACCTGTGATACCCCAGAATAGAGGTGTTATCCAGTGCCTGCTCTTATACTGTGGAGACCAGTGTACCTGTGATATCCCAGAATAGAGGTGTTATCCAGTGCCTGCTCTTATACTGTGGAGACCAGTGTACCTGTGATACCCCAG
The DNA here is from genome assembly GCA_037306005.1 of Rhinophrynus dorsalis. NCBI lineage: Eukaryota > Metazoa > Chordata > Amphibia > Anura > Rhinophrynidae > Rhinophrynus > Rhinophrynus dorsalis. The sequence goes on from CM074725.1 coordinate 246,228,802, forward strand.
AATAGAGGTGTTATCCAGTGCCTGCTCTTATACTGTGGAGGCCAGTGTACCTGTGATACCCCAGAATAGAGGTGTTATCCAGTGCCTTCTCTTATACTGTGGAGACCAGTGTACCTGTGATACCCCAGAATAGGGGTGTTATCCAGTGCCTGCTCTTATACTGTGGAGACCAGTGTACCTGTGATATCCCAGAATAGGGGTGTTATCCAGTACCTGCTCTCATAATGTGGAGACCAGTGTACCTGTGATATCCCAGAATAGAGGTGTTATCCAGTGCCTGCTCTTATACTGTGGAGACCAGTGTACCTGTGATACCCCAGAATAGAGGTGTTATCCAGTGCCTGCTCTTATACTGTGGATACCAGTGTACCTGTGATATCCCAGAATAGAGGTGTTATCCAGTGCCTTCTCTTATACTGTGGAGACCAGTGTACCTGTGATACCCCAGAATAGAGGTGTTATCCAGTGCCTTCTCTTATACTGTGGAGACCAATGTACCTGTGATACCCCAGAATAGAGGTGTTATCCAGTGCCTGCTCTTATACTGTGGAGACCAGTGTACCTGTGATATCCCAGAATAGAGGTGTTATCCAGTGCCTGCTCTTATACTGTGGAGACCAGTGTACCTGTGCTATCCCAGAATAGGGGTGTTATCCAGTGCCTTCTCTTATACTGTGGAGACCAGTGTACCTGTGCTACCCCAGAATAGGGGTGTTATCCAGTGCCTGCTCTTATACTGTGGAGACCAGTGTACCTGTGATACCCCAGAATAGAGGTGTTATCCAGTGCCTTCTCTTATACTGTGGAGACCAGTGTACCTGTGATACCCCAGAATAGAGGTGTTATCCAGTGCCTGCTCTTATACTGTGGAGACCAGTGTACCTGTGATATCCCAGAATAGGGGTGTTATCCAGTACCTGCTCTTATACTGTGGAGACCAGTGTACCTGTGATACCCCAGAATAGGGGTGTTATCCAGTGCCTGCTCTTATACTGTGGAGACCAGTGTACCTGTGATACCCCAGAATAGAGGTGTTATCCAGTGCCTTCTCTTATACTGTGGAGACCAGTGTACCTGTGATACCCCAGAATAGAGGTGTTATCCAGTGCCTGCTCTTATACTGTGGAGACCAGTGTACCTGTGATATCCCAGAATAGAGGTGTTATCCAGTGCCTGCTCTTATACTGTGGAGACCAGTGTACCTGTGATACCCCAGAATAGAGGTGTTATCCAGTGCCTGCTCTTATACTGTGGAGACCAGTGTACCTGTGATATCCCAGAATAGAGGTGTTATCCAGTGCCTTCTCTTATACTGTGGAGACCAGTGTACCTGTGATACCCCAGAATAGAGGTGTTATCCAGTGCCTTCTCTTATACTGTGGAGACCAATGTACCTGTGATACCCCAGAATAGAGGTGTTATCCAGTGCCTGCTCTTATACTGTGGAGACCAGTGTACCTGTGATATCCCAGAATAGAGGTGTTATCCAGTGCCTGCTCTTATACTGTGGAGACCAGTGTACCTGTGCTATCCCAGAATAGGGGTGTTATCCAGTGCCTTCTCTTATACTGTGGAGACCAGTGTACCTGTGCTACCCCAGAATAGGGGTGTTATCCAGTGCCTGCTCTTATACTGTGGAGACCAGTGTACCTGTGATACCCCAGAATAGAGGTGTTATCCAGTGCCTTCTCTTATACTGTGGAGACCAGTGTACCTGTGATACCCCAGAATAGAGGTGTTATCCAGTGCCTGCTCTTATACTGTGGAGACCAGTGTACCTGTGATATCCCAGAATAGGGGTGTTATCCAGTACCTGCTCTTATACTGTGGAGACCAGTGTACCTGTGCTACCCCAGAATAGGGGTGTTATCCAGTGCCTGCTCTTATACTGTGGAGACCAGTGTACCTGTGATACCCCAGAATAGAGGTGTTATCCAGTGCCTTCTCTTATACTGTGGAGACCAGTGTACCTGTGATACCCCAGAATAGAGGTGTTATCCAGTGCCTGCTCTTATACTGTGGAGACCAGTGTACCTGTGATATCCCAGAATAGGGGTGTTATCCAGTACCTGCTCTTATACTGTGGAGACCAGTGTACCTGTGATACCCCAGAATAGAGGTGTTATCCAGTGCCTTCTCTTATACTGTGGAGACCAGTGTACCTGTGATACCCCAGAATAGAGGTGTTATCCAGTGCCTGCTCTTATACTGTGGAGACCAGTGTACCTGTGATATCCCAGAATAGGGGTGTTATCCAGTACCTGCTCTTATACTGTGGAGACCAGTGTACCTGTGATATCCCAGAATAGGGGTGTTATCCAGTACCTGCTCTTATACTGTGGAGGCCAGTGTACCTGTGATATCCCAGAATAGAGGTGTTATCCAGTGCCTGCTCTTATACTGTGGAGACCAGTGTACCTGTGATACCCCAGAATAGAGGTGTTATCCAGTGCCTGCTCTTATACTGTGGAGACCAGTGTACCTGTGATATCCCAGAATAGGGGTGTTATCCAGTACCTGCTCTTATACTGTGGAGACCAGTGTACCTGTGATACCCCAGAATAGGGGTGTTATCCAGTGCCTGCTCTTATACTGTGGAGACCAGTGTACCTGTGATACCCCAGAATAGAGGTGTTATCCAGTGCCTTCTCTTATACTGTGGAGACCAGTGTACCTGTGATATCCCAGAATAGGGGTGTTATCCAGTACCTGCTCTTATACTGTGGAGACCAGTGTACCTGTGATACCCCAGAATAGGGGTGTTATCCAGTGCCTGCTCTTATACTGTGGAGACCAGTGTACCTGTGATACCCCAGAATAGAGGTGTTATCCAGTGCCTTCTCTTATACTGTGGAGACCAGTGTACCTGTGATACCCCAGAATAGGGGTGTTATCCAGTACCTGCTCTCATAATGTGGAGGCCACATTTCGGGCTCGATCCAGATGTTGGAGACGGCTGTTTTTTCTGCCGACGGCATTTTTTCCAGCCCAGTAAACTATTTAAATGTCTGTGCTGTAGTGTGTTAAACTTAAGAGGTATTTTCATCCATTGAAAATGATGAAAACACTGTAAATATCAATTCAAATGTCTGTATTAGCCAAGAAAAGCCGATAAGGGACTCAAGTTATCGCAGGAAAGTTAAGACCTACTTTTTTTTTTAAATTGAGGCCCTTATCTCTTGTTTAACCCCTTAGTGACAGAGGACGTACATGTACGTCCAGGAAATCCGGATCCCCGCGCGGCTGCACGCCGTTCGGGGACTCCGGATTCTAATGAAGAAAAAAAAAAATGTTAGACGGGCGTTAAGTGACGGCCGCGTCTGCACGCGGCCGTCACTAAGGGGTTAAACAGCCGACACAGACACTGGAATGAAAAAACCCTAAGTGGATTTAGTGATATGAAGCTCAAAGCCCCTTATCAATACATCCAAAGGATAAAAAATGTGTCAGACGTTAGTAGAAATAACCTTATGAGTGCCAGTGGGGTATAATTGCCCTGCCGGCATTCATAGGGTTAACAACTGATTATAAAACATCACATACAAGTAACACTTACCATTAATCCTGATGTCCAGCGGAGTCCTCAGCTTCCTGGTCATCTTCTTTCCTATCTTCTGTCTTCTTTCCTATCTTCTCTCTCCTTTCTTCTCTCTTCTTTCTTCTCTCTCCTTTCTTCTCTTCTCTCTCCTTTTTTCTCTCTTCTTTCTTCTCTCTCCTTTCTTCTCTTCTCTCTCCTTTCTTCTCTCTCCTTTCTTCTCTTCTTTCTTCTCTTCTATCCTCTTGCTGTCAAAAAACAAACAAACAAGTATAAGTCAAAAACATAACTATCCGGCACACTAATACATAGTTTAACCCCTTGAGTGCCAGAGGGGTACGCAACGCATTGCAAAGCAATGCGTTGCGTACCTCTCTGGGGCTCAAAGGGTTAAAATATGCAGTAGTGTGACGGGTTGGTACTATATAAAATCGTATTCCCATAAGTAAACATGCCAAATCCAAAATGATGCTTAGCTTTAATATATGCAGTAGCTGTCCCTGACGCTGTGTGAGGCCGCTGAGGTAGCGGCAGAGACAAAATCATGGGCCACCCCCCCCTCCTCATGTCCACGGGCCGATGCCCGCTCCTCTCTGAGGGAATTAGAATTGAGACTGACCTTATATATGGGCAGTCTTACTTGTAATTCTCTCACAGCCATTGGCTGGGACATGCTTACACATCTCCCAGCCAATCAGTTTAAAGCACATCCGCTCAAAGCTTACACACCTCCCAGCCAATCAGTTTAAAGCACAGCCGCTCAAATCTTACACACCTCCCAGCCAATCAGTTTAAAGCACAGCCGCTCAAAGCTTACGCACCTCCCAGCCAATGGCTGTGAGAGAATTACAAGTAAGACTGCCGATATATAAGGGCAGTCTCATTTCTAATTCCCTTGGAGTGGGCATCGGCCCGTGGGCATGAAGGGGGGGAGTGTGGTGCATGATTCTGTCTCCTCCGCCACCTCAGAGGCCGCACACAGCGGCGGAGACAGCTACTGCATATATTAATGCTAAGTATAATTTTGGATTTGACATGTTTACTTATGGGAATACGATTTTGTTGGCATAACTTCGAAACATTTACCATGCATGGGGGCATTTATATATATTACCAACCCGTCACAAACCCGTCACACTACTGCATACTTTAACCCTCTGAGCCCCAGAGAGGTACACAACTCATTGCTTTGCAATATGTTGCATACCCCTCTGGCACTCAAGGGGTTAATCTGTGTATTAGTGTGCCGGATAGGTATGATTTTGACATATACTTGTTTGTTTGTTTTTTACAACAAGAAGATAGAAGAGAAGAAGACGACAGAAGAGAAGAAGGAATGGAGATAGAAGGAGACAGACAGTGGATGACAGGTAAGTGTAACACAGATTAGGTAACGATTGGTGCTTGACCGTATGTCACTCACCCATCATTAGTTTTTTTTTCCTTTGAAGTTCCCAAAACTGATGGTATTTAGTGGCATTTTGGGAACTTAACACAAAAGATGGACATTTGGCCACAAGACCACTTTTGTGGCTTAATGTCCATTGAGTTTAATGCCGGTAGGACAACTGAATACCGGCTAAGACATTTTATTTTGTCGATCGGTATCCATTTTGCCCTACCGGCATTTTTTACTCCAGTATTTGGATTGGGCCCTTAACCCCTGAACGACACTTGAATTGCTAGGATTGTCACACCTGGTCCGGATCTTAAGGACCGGTGATGGCTATGGCATGTTATGGAAATCTGGGGTCTCCACATGGCTGCCGGAATCCAATGGAACAAAAAAAAATGCCCCATGGTCCTTAATGGTCAGCCGCATGCCGTGTTGGTCGATCGTTAATAGGTTAATTTCTCTGAAATAAAAAAGTACCATTCTTACTACCGGAGGTGTTTCGTGACGGTCAAGAGAACAAAAGATTACTACATGTTCACTGTCTCTCTTTTAGGCTATATTTAACCCATTGAATGCTAGAGAAATTGTCAATGCATTGTGTAGCAATATGTTGGAGATCTCTCTAGCAACCAAGGGGTTAAAGCTATTTTCTTTCTTGCTTGTAATAGGCCATGGGCATTTTCTGTGCCAGGGAACAGTGGATGGGACTGGGGGCGCGGTCATGTGAAAAGGGGTGTGTGGCCATGGGTGGAGCTAAGGGTACCTAGAATGCCTTGCCTAGAGGCAACTGGAATGTAAATCCTCTGTATTGATGTAGTAGTAAATAGCATCAACCCTTTGAGTGCCAGCGGGTAAGCAACACATTGTAGAGTAATGCATTACTTACTCCTCTGGCATGCAAAGGGTTAATCAGATGCAGCACGTAAACGCTGGCTGCATCTAAGGATTCACTGAGAAAACTGGATCGATTCAGGAGCAAACCGACTGCACGTTAGGCAACAACAAAACATCCCCATATCTAGTAATCAAGCGGTTAACCCTTTGAGTGCCAGAGGGGTACAGAACGCATTGCCTTGCAATGCGTTCCGTGCCTCTCTAGCACTCAAACGGTTAAACAACTCACTTGCAGTTAGTTCGTGCCAGATTTGTTCCACTTCTTCTGAGTCCGCCAGCCTCTAGGAATGTAAAAATGCAAAATTCTGAACATTACTTGTATCGAGAATGGAAAAAAAATGGAAAAAAATGAAACACTTCAATAGTGATCAGCTCAAGCTTGCATTTTTGAGAGTGCATTACCTCCATGACCTGACATTTTCCAGTGGCACTGTTGCTAAAGCAGTCTATAGATAGTTATGATCATCTGACCATAAACCTCCATAGATAGAGTAGCAACAGCACCACCACAGAATTTCAGTCCGTGGTGGTACTTAAACGACAAAAATCGAGTGTGAGCTGCTACAACTTCTGGATAAAGCATCTCTCAGCAGCGGGAGTACCAATGACAAAGTACGAGGAAGGTGGAGAGTCCTAAAAGGTAATTTTAGGGATTTAGGGAGTAGGATTAGGAACTGGGCCTCCAAGGAAGTATTCTCAGAGATACTACCTGTGCCATGCACTACTCCAGAGAGACAGCGGCAGATTAGGGAGCTCAATGCATGGCTGAAGTCTTGGTGTAAGAAGGAGGGCTTTGGATTTTTAGAGCACTGGGCTGATTTTGCTTTGGGGTACAATCTCTAGTAAGGATGGATTGCACCTGAATGCAAGAGGGTCTCAAGTGCTTGGGGAGAGGATGGCTATATGGTTGGAGGAGATTTTAAACTAGGAAGGGGGGGTGGGGCCAATAAATACTGGGTTAGATAGTATAGAAAGGGAAGGCAATGTAGTTAATAACAGAAACATGGTGGGATGACACACCTGATTAGTTAATCAATTTGGAGGGCTACATGTTGTTTAGAAAAGTTAGGTCAAACAAAAGAGGTGGTGGGGTCTGTCTGTATGTCAAACCAACATTATTGCCTCAATTGCGGGAAGATATATGTGATGACAGTAGTGAACATGTGGAATCCCTGTGAGTTGAAATAGTCAATGAGGGTAAAACTGCCCAGAAAATATTAGTGGGTATTTGTTATAAACCATCAAACATTGGTGACCTTGAAGAATCACAGCTGTTAATTCAAATAGAAAAGGCTTCTCAAACAAGGGAAACTATAATTATGGGGCATTTTAATTATCCAGAAGCAGACTGGAAAAATGGAACAACTAATTCTGCTAAAAGTAGTAAGTTTCTGAACTTGTTGAATGACAATTTTTTGTCTCAACTAGTACAGACCGCAAGGGAATGCGAGTCTGGATCTGGTAATAACAGACATTGGACATTGAAGAACTTATCTCTAACATCCATGTAAGGGAGCACTTGGGGAATAGTGACCATAACATGGTATAATTTGAGATTAATTCAAAAAAGCAATTTAGTATGAGTTCCACCAAAACACTGAATTTTAAAAAGGCTAGCTTTAGCAGGTTTAATTCATCCCTTTGTCTCATTGACTGGGATAGAATATTTTCAGGAAAAAACACAGAAGGTAAGTGGAATGCCTTCAAAATAACATTGCAAAAATACACATATAAATGTATCCCTGTTGGAAACAAATACAAAAGAAGCAAATTAAAACCAGTGTGGCTAACCAGTAAAGTAATTCATGAAATAAATAAAAGAAAGCGGCATTTAAACATAATAAAGCTGAGGGATCAGCAGAGGCATTTGCAGAATACAGAAATGCCAACAAAACCTGTAAAAAGGCGATTAAATTAGCTAGACTAGAGAATGAAAAAAATATTGCTAGGGAGAGCAAGAGCAACCCAAAAAAATTATTTAAATACATTAATGGCAAAAAATTAAAGTCTGGTAATGTTGGGTCCTTGTTATCTGAAACGGGTGAGATGGTCAGTGGGGACAGAGAGAAAGCAGATATTCTAAATAATTTATTTTCTTCTGTTTTTACCAAGAAAGACCCAATGGACAAGAATCTGCAAACTACTTTTACACAACAGTCACAGCAAGCATGGGATTGGCTAACACAAGAAAAAGTGTTAAAACAATTGAATGGTATTAATGTAGACAAAGCCCTGGGGCCAGATGGTATACACCCACGGGTACTTAAAGAGCTATGCCAGGCCCTGGCCAGACATTATTTTTGATTTTCAGGCATTCTTTTATTTTAGGTGTGGTGCTCAAAGATTTGTGTAAAGCAGATGTGGTGCCCATATTTAAAAAGGGATCAAAATCACAGCCAGGAAATTACAGACCTGTAAGCTTGGCATCTGTGGTAGGGAAGCTGTTTGAAGTGTTGCTAAGGAAATATATTCAAGAATTCAGCTTGTACAGGAATATCATTAGCAGGAGTCAACATGGCTTTGTGAAAGACAGGTCTTGTCAAACTAACTTGATTGCATTTTATGATAAAGTGAGTTCTGGGCGCCCTTTCTGAAAAAGTACATTAGGGAACTAGAAAGAGTGCAGAGGAGGGCTACAAAACCAGTAAGGGGAATGGAAAGTTAAACTTGTATACACTAGAGAAACGGCGTCATAGTGGGGATATGATAACACTATATAAATATGTTCAGGGCCCATACAAAGGGCTCTCCAAAGACCTGTTCAATAACAGAACAGAACAAAGGATAAGGGGCCATCTGCTTAGACTTGAGTAAAGGAGATTTAATCTACAACAACTGTAAGGACAATAAAGGTATGGCATTCGCTGTCTGAGGAGGTGGCGCTATCAAATACATTAGATGCCTTTAAAAAGGGCCTGGATACTTATTTAAAAGAGCAGAACATAGAGGGCTATGTACGTTAGTATTGGGATTAATATTTAGTTAGTGCTTGTTGATCCAAGGAGAAATCTGATTGCCATTTGGAATCAAGAAGGAATTTTTTCCCCCCATTCAAGACAGAATTTGAAATTGCTGTATTGAGGGGTTTTTGTTTGCCTTCTTTTGGATCAACGATGGTAAACAGGAATAGGCAAGGGTTGAACTAGATGGACGCAATTCTTTTTTCGACCTAAACTGCTATGAGGACCCTTGTTTTAATATTAAAATATTAAGCATTTCAGTAGCTTTAACCATTAGGTAGCCTAGGGTCTGTAACAAAATGAGGGACCCCGTCTTCCAAAGATTCATCCAAGAAGGAGTACCATGACATAGGGGTGCCATCAGAAATTTTGCGGCCCAGTAAAACATAAAGCCAGGCACTTCCCCCACATGCATTTGCCTTGCAACCTAGAAGTATATGTAAAGACGAAGCTTGTGGAACTACTTCACTATACGGTACAATATGAAAAAGAGGACATGACAGCACAGCAGAAGTGGGCTCCAGCTCTCTACTATGCTACTTGCAGAATATCTTTAAAAAGGGGCCCATTAGGAGATTCTTCAGAATCTCTGTGGTTATCTGTAGTGTTGAGCGAGCACCCCGATGCTCGGGTGCTCGGGTGCTCTGACCGAGCACCCCCTGAGGCTCGAGTGCTCGGCCGAGCACCCGAGCCCCATTGAATAGAATGGGGCGACACGAGCATTACACCAGGCACCCCCTGCTCTGATGAGGGGAGGGTGCCTGGTCAATGCCCCCCTTCATCTCCGCAATGTCCCCCTTCATCTCCGCAATGTCGCCCTTCATCTCCTCTATGCCCCTCTTCCACAATGTCCCCCTTCATCTCCGCTATGCCCCTCTTCCACAATGTCCCCCTTCATCTCCTCTATGGCATAGAGGAGATGAAGGGGGACATTGTGGAAGAGGGGCATAGCGGAGATGAAGGGGGACATTGTGGAAGAGGGGCATAGAGGAGATGAAGGGGGACATTGTGGAAGAGGGGCATAGCGGAGATGAAGGGGGACATTGTGGAAGAGGGGCATAGAGTCTATGCCCCTCTTCCACAATGTCCCCCTTCATCTCCGCTATGCCCCTCTTCCACAATGTCCCCCTTCATCTCCGCAATGCCCCCTTCATCTCCGCAATGCCCCCGTACCTCCAGTCCCTGGTGGTCCAGCGGAGCGTCTTCAGATCTGTGCCTCCTCCGGCACAGATCCCCGCCACCCGAACATGGCGGGCGAGCACATGGCGGTACTCGACGAGTACCGCCATGTGCCGAGCAGAGCGATGCTCGAGCCGATCCGAGCATCGGCCGAGCACGCTCGCTCAACACTAGTTATCTGATATCCCCTTTTTACAGCCCCCCAAGGCATCATAGGGGCTGTAGGGTCTCAGTGTCTGATCAGGTAAGCTGGCATCCCTGCTTGGCCAGTTCCCATAAATGGGTACTGTCTTTACCACCCTGATGGCAGTCCTGTTGCAACGGAACTGTATTGCACATCCCCTTTAACCCCTTAAATGTGCACTGGATACCTCAGTAACACTTAAAGGGCCATATGTTCAAAAGAAAAGTGGAGGAGTGCTGGGCCAAACCATTTGCAATACAGGGGTGAATTAAAAATTCCAGTTGATTTTGAAAGGTTAAAATCCCCATTTAAATAAATGTCAACTGTTGGGATTTTTTAGACCTCCCATGTAGTGCAAATGGTTTGTGCCAGCACTCCTCCACTTTTTTTCTGAAATACGGCCCAAAGAATTAAAGGTCTCAGTATCTCCCAATAATAAACCCCCACTTACCTTCTCCAGTGTAGGAAAGCCTAATGACCTTTGAAACAGCTCTGTATTGCATTCCCCTGTGGCACTTGAAAGGTTAAAGGAACGCTAATAAATTCTAATAATAACCCCCAACTTTCAACAGTCTGTCCAGATAATCCTAATGGCTCCTATGAGTCAATTCTGTGCGGATTGGTTCCGTAATATGAATCATTAATTAGTACTGGAAATTCATGACTGGAGGTAGACATGATTCTTTGGTTGGACTCTAAGATCCCAGTCACCTCCCATTGAAGTCTTTTAAGATAACCTTCAGTGGGGGATTTTGTGGTCCTCCTGAAGTCCAGCAACAAAGAATCATGTCTAGCTCCACGGATGTGATTTCAGTACTAATTAAAGATTAATCTGGGGAACTGATGCACGCAGAATTTATTCACAATGGCCATCAAGATTTTCTGCACAGATTCAGTGGAAGCAGGCAGTGGGAGATGGAGTCCCATTAAGAATGATTCCAGGGATTAAGCAAAGGACCTGTGAGATGGTATTTTCTAGAATTCAACCTGCTCCACACGCTACATCAGAAAGGCAACCGAAGATTAGGAAGGTAAATATGTGGTTAAAGACTTGGTGTAAGCAAGAGTGATTTGGGTTTATAGAGCACTGGGCTGTCTTTTACTTGGGTGGTAATATTTATAGCAGAGATGGATTCCACCTTATTGGAAGGGTGCTGCAATGCTAGGGAATAGGACAGTTAGAGAGTGGTAGGATACTTTAAACTAGGAAAGGTGGTTTGTGAAACAAAACAGGGATTTACATTGTAAAGAGGGCCTGGAATTAAAGGGGATGGGGATGGAGAGGAGGCTTATCCTAGTTCATCTAATAGTATGTGACTATGTTATAGCCTGATGAAAAGCAAGTAAATATTTCAATAACTGCACATCTTTCAAATGGTCGTGGTCTGGCTGGTAAGATTGGAGAACTGAAACTGTTTGCAACGAATGAGCATTATGATCTTACAGGTGTTACTAAAACCTGGTTGGATGATACAAATGACTGGGCTGTCAATCTAGAGGAATATTCACTTTTTATGAGGGATAAGGTTAATAAAAGAGGTGCATGGGGTATGTCTATATGTAAATCAGGCCTTGAAATCTAGAATAAGGTAACATATTAATGAACCAATGAGAATGTAGTGGCCCAGTGGATCAGCAAGGATGATATGCCTAGGGCTGAACCTAATAGACGTGCCTTTTTTTGCAGAAGGGTTAAATTCTTTGATTGACAGAGATGGACAGAGAGTCTTAAAGATGAGAAGATTTTTCCTTTATTCAGCATTACATGACAGGTTCTTACATGATCTTACAGGAAACTTGATGGTAACAGCATTGTTACAGCATTCCAGTGGTTAATTAAGTTGCATGATGTTCTTTTGGCATGACAGACAGCATTGTTGGGATATGCTGTCGGGTCTCTCTCTTAACTTATAATGCCAATAGCTTACTAATTTATACTCTTAGACGACTCTGAACATAGTCAGTAGTACCTCACAAGGATAGTACACTAAGTCATCAGTTTGTATATGTTCAAACATGAATATTCTACACTATAGGCCTTTACTGCATCATGAATATGTAATTATCTAGATTACCACGTGGTATGCTTATATATACTTTTTGATTGGAACAGACGTCTAGGCTATGATATCTAATGTACCAGTGTTGGTGGGGGTTAAAGACCCTTGGCTATTTTTAACTTAGCTCTCTGCCACCTACTGCTGACTTTGTATATCACAAATGATCTGTTAATATAATTTAATGAAACAATCAGTCATTTTAGATTTAACACTATGATAGATTGAGGATAAGGGGGCAATATTAGACAGTGTTTTATACAAAAAAAACACATAGTACAGGTGCTAACTTGGATTCCAGGATATTTATATGTATATAACACTTTCTTTTTTTAAATACTCATTGAATATACATTTTATGGAGACACATAAAAGGTGGAACAAAGATTAATCTCAGCGATTAGGGGCTCAGTTCTGCAAATCGAAATACAATTCTGGGACAAACCATCTGCACAATAGGAGACACACGAAAATCCCCTTTCACTGAAATACAGGTGGTTTTGGTTTTTTTTTTAATTAAACTTTATTGAATAAAGGGAGCATTACATGAGAATGTGTAGACATGAAATTCCATTGAATTTTGAAACAATAAAGAAAACAGCAAAATAAGCTATTGAAACCAAAATGGAATCCTACAAACTGAACAGTATATTCAAGGGTATGTACTACAAATATCGAGTATGCAAGTATCCTAGAAAAGAGTCCCAGAGATTAAGGAAGGAGTCCCAGAGGTTAAAGGGATAGTAATTTTTCACAATAAAAGCAGCTCTGATTGATCTTCGTGGTATTTGGGTCATGGAGAGTGTTATTTCAATTCTGTCAGAGTTCAAGAGTAATTGAATGATAAAGTTTCCCCCTCCCACCCCTTTTACCTAGTGTAAGTCACCTCCCTTCAGATGTGGAATATGGTCTCTTGACCGGACAGATTACAGCAAGGGACAATCTTCTTACTGTGATCATAAAGAAAACCCTGGCCCCCCTTGACAGGTTTTTCCTTATGATCACTGAAGATTTTTCCTTTCTGCGATCCATTCGGACAGTCTTGCTGCTTTGAGGAGAGCAGTGTTACATTAGGTAAAAGGGGCAGGAGGGGGATACTTTATCATTCAATTACTTTTGTACTACAACTCTGACAGTATTGAAATAACACTCTCCATAGCCCAAAAATTATGAAGCTTAATCAGAGCTGCTTTTATTGTGAAACATTGCTAACAATTTAAGGAAAAAGTAAAAAGAAGGTGAGAGAGAAAGAGAAGGAGAGAGATAAAACATGAATAAATAAATATTACTTAAGAAAGGGGAATGGGGGGGGATTGTTGCCCTTAATCTCCTGTGCTCCCAGTGACCACCCAATCCCACTTCATATAGATTTCCAAAATGAGGTTATACAGAAGAATGGAACACCAAAGGATTAATTGTTGATCGACATCCATGTGGGTGTAAGTCTTTAAGGATAAAAGAGTCCGGTTTGAAATAAAGTTTTTAACTCTTCAATGCTTGAGACCTATCCAGCATTTAAGGAGTTAAAAAAAACATTTAAATGAATGGGAATTTGGGGATTTCTCATTTGCCCCTAAGGTGACGTTGGTTTCCACCATTTTGGTCTGCAGAATATGGCTCTTGCTGTCTAATCTTTTCATCCTTGTGTCTGACTTATAATGTAAATCTTACCAGGTGGTTTCTATCTACCCTATTAATCAGGTGCAATAAACTGCCATTTTTATATACACAAAGAAATGAAGACAAATGACACGGGTTGATTAATTATATTTCCGTAATGTGATTCTTCCTCTGGTTTTCTAGATCCTACTGAAAGTATTAAAGGGATAGTAATGTTTCATAATAAAAGCAGCTCTAATTAATCATCATAGTATTTGGACTTTGGAGAGTGTTATTTCAATTCTGTCAGAGTTGTAGTTCAAGAGTAATTCAATGACAAAGTATCCCCCTCGCGCCCGTTTTACTGATGTAACACTGTTCAGCCAGAGCAGAAGGGAGGTGCCCAGGTAGATTGCAGAGAGGGACAATCTTCAATTAAGATAAGGGAAAAACCTGAAAAACTTGTCAAGGGGGGCAGGGCCTCTGGCATTCAAAGGGTTAATGACTGGCTGCATGGCCAGCAGACAAGGACTACAGAGTTTTTTTTTGTGTGGAATTGATTCTGGGGTCCCCAAGTGGGGTGCAGCCATGCAGGGACCCCTGAATTCCATGACGTACAGAACCATTGTGAGTCCTTAACTGAAGTTTCCTCATGACGGTTCTGTCATTTTATTGGTCCTTAAAGGGATAGTAATACTTAAAATGTAAAAAAAATATGTTGTAGGGTTTATCCCCCTGATTAAAACAAGGGCACTCCCACTGCTGAAAGGTGTTTTATTCAAAAGTTATTACATCTCAAAATTGATTTTTTTAGGTGCAATATCACAGTGGCCTGAAATTGTACAGTGGCATTGTTGCTACACCATCCTATGGAGATTTATGGTCCCGGGACCAGAGCTGCCCATAGGATGGTGTAGCAACAGTGCCACTGTACAATTTCAGGCCACTGTGATACTGCACTTAAAAAAATTTAACTTTGAGCGGTAATAACTTTTGAATAAAACACCTTTCAGCAGTGGGAGTACTCTTGTTTTACTCAGGGGGATAAACCCTACAACATGTTTTTTTTTTACATTTTAAGTATTACTATCCCTTTAAGGTGTTAATTAGTAACTGTATCAGGTCCATGTAGGTAGACATGATTCTTTTGGGGAGGATGCACTAAGATGAAATAAAAGGGAGGTAAAAATTCTGCAATTTCCATCTCAATCTATGGAGCCTATGTATTAACTCTTTAAATGGCAGAGAAATATCCAACGCATTGCAACATAATGTGCTGTAGACATATCTGGCACTCAATGTGTTAAAACATATCAAACTGGAGAAGTGTTAATGCTTACACTTCATAGAATAATAAAGGAATTGGATAGTTAATTATTTTGGAGAAATTATCTCCCATTTTATCGCCAATTTTTCCCACCTTAGTGCTCCTCCTTCCAGGAATCAATAGTTTTCCAACAAACGATTCCTCAGGAAGGAAGACTCCAATGTTACGAGTTTGGACTCCAGGGATGAGATGCACTAAAGTACAATAAAGATGAGAAAGAGAGGAGATAACTTCTCCAGGGAGATAAACTCTCCAGTCCCTGGCAGAGAGTTTGGAGAAGGCATCCTAATATATCATCCACAGTATACTTTTCTTATTCTTGGGCCCTAGCAACCTCAGTTTAACTTTATGGCCCTCAATCTTGTCATGAGAAAATCAGGGCATTTTCCATGGCAATCTTCATATGGCTATATCATAACTTGCCTAACAGAGTTACAAGATTGCTATAATTTATTATTACAATGTGTCAAGCACAGGCCATTGCCTGCAGGGAAGGGAATGCTGGAGTGCAGTGCTGGGGAGTGGTGCTTGTGAACCGTTAACTGCCAGTAGACAGGTGGGGTGAGTAAGGTTCTGATCTGTCCTCCTACTGACAGCGCAAGCTCCCCTGCAGGGGAGAGAGAGGGCTGAGGTGTGGAGAGTAGGGGATTTGGCTAGCGTACGTTGGCCAATCCAGGCATAAACTCTCCAAAAATGAAAGAGTACTGGGTAACCAGAAACAGGTGGTATGCCCAGATATTTTACAGTTCAATGAGACAGAAGGATAATCTGTTCCAAAGCCAAAGGTCATACACGGACGGTCTAGAGTTGACAGAAACAGCAGGCAAGAGAGTAATGAGATCCGGAGCCAAAAGGTCATACACCGGTAGACTTGATGAGAAGAATTGGCAGGCTAGAGCAGTAGTCGTATGCGGAGCCAGGGGTCATACACAGGTAGTCTAGAGGCAAGCAAGAACACAGGAGTAAGTAGGACACCAGAACAGGGCAGGAGTACTGGACTAGAAAACAGACATCACAATGGGAGGCTGGTTAGAGGGATACTAGAGCCTGGGACCAGGTACACGCTCCCAGGGAACACTGTGAAAGTGCACAGAGGGTCAGGAGATGCTGCCTAATATAGGTGCTGGCACTGAGGTCATCGGGAGGAGACACGCCAAACCCGGACATGCCATACACCCACAGGAGAGAGCGTACGGGCGGGGAATAGGAGCAAGGACAGGGCAGAGCAACAACAGAGGACATTGGAAGTGGCAACACAGGGAAGACCACTTTTGATATAAGGTAGGACCGAAGGGTGACACATTGACTTGGAGGGCAATGGAGGGGGAAATCTCTTATTGTGCCAGGTTGAGTTGTGATAACGTTTGATTGAAAAACGTTAACTTCTTCCGTCAACCTTTTCCTTTAATAGAAAAGTTCCACAGAATAACTTGTGAGTTAGAGAATCTCAGACCCCACTCAGTTTTAGAAAGGCTCAGCAAAGCAGAGTATTGAACATCCTTCTGGTCCTTAATGATTTAATTGTTTAATGCAAGCCAACTCTGAATGCTTCCCCTACATGCAAAGGAAAACAGACAAAAGTTATCTTAATTTCGTCTGTGCCTTGTTAGTACATAGTGAGAAAAAGCTACAGAGGAACGAAATGTCACAAAATGGCAATACACTCCATAGTGCCCTACCTTTCTGCACAAATAGCATTGAGGGGAGAATTTTCGGTGTAAACACATTAGTATGCAAGTGTCAAACAAGCACAGTGCATAAGTGTCACGATTACCCAGAGACGTTCAGGAGTCAGTATGGTTAATTAATGCAATTTATTAACAATTGACATAAAGAAGATATATACAATATATACAATAAGAATAAGCACAGGGTAATAGCCAACAAGCCTGCTATCAGAAATAACAGGTTGCAATGCTAAACCACTGTGCTGGAGACTAGGCCTTAGCCACTGGAAGTCTCAGCTGGAACCAGGAACAGGAACTGGAACAGGAACCCAGGATCTTGATCCAATGAGGAATGAAGTCTGACTCAGCCTGCAGTCAGAAGGAAATATCACTGAATTACACCTGGAGCCAGTAAGGGTGAATACTGACTCACGCCAACAGTCAGTAGGAGCGAATACTGACTCACGCCTGCAGTCAGTAGGAGCGAATACTGACTCATGCCTGCAGTCAGTAGAAGTAAGGTGAAAACTGACTCACACCTGCAGTCAGCTATGCAAGTCTACCAGAGCCCCGGGCCAGCATTAGATTGAGTGTGTGATCACCAGGGGAAAAGACAAAAGAATAGTCAGACAGAGCCACAAGTCAGCACCAGAGGGGATAGTCAGACAAGCCGGGTCATACACAGTTCAGGTAGTCAGCCAGAGCCACAAGTCTGCACCAGATTGGATGTCCATTATTAGGGGTTAGGCAAAAGAATAGTCAGACAGAGCCACAGGTCAGCACTAGAATGGATGGAAGACTAGCCAGGTCATACACGGAGCCCAAGGTAACAGAACTGCTATGAACAACAACGCAAGGGCATCTGAGTCAGGCCTCAGTCTACCCTTTAAACCCCTCCACAGGAAGTAGGAGGAGCAGCTCAGAGGGAGGAAGTAGGAAGTTGGTAGGAGGAGACTACAGGAAGCAAACAGATAAAACAGAGGCCTGCAGCATGCTTGAAGCCTGTAGATGATGCTGAAGTCAAGGTAAGCTGTAACAATAAGTTAATGCCAACACCTATTTTACTGAGGAATCGTATTACTACATCCTTACTTTTGACTAATTATGGTACAAGCAGACCCATCAGAGCTTATTACTTAATGTACTACATCGGGAATGTCACACATGTGACCCCCTTGCAAATAAACTGTGGCTTCCAAGTGGATTTCTCATTTCTACAACAATCCTGTTCTGCCGGTCTACATTCAATTTTGGATCTGCTTGGTTTGCTGTCACCATGTAAGTAAACCTTGGAGCTGTAGCCATCAACAATTTCAAAGCCAAATATTTGCCCTGGTCTAGAGATAAGGTAGACACTGTGCTCATTATCAGTACAGTCACAGCAGAACAACAAACCATTTCATACTTCTCTCCTGACCTTCCCAACAAAATAATTGAGCAGACATCGGTAGCTCCTTAGAGGGAATTTTGGAGTACGAGGTCTTGCAGAGCAATGAGTTTAGTTCCCCTCTGGTGCTCAAAGGGTTCACTATATTTGAGTTTGACATGCCTGCCCTAGATAATCCAAACTTGCAAAAGTCATTGAATGTATAATCTTATAAAGTTTTTCCAGTGAACTTCCCAGATTGTCTTTTATCACCAGTCTTCAAATTCAATGGCAGATAATACCAAGAACATATTCAGTGTTGAATGCACAGGAATTCCATGGAGAATTGTTAACTGAGCTAAAAATGTCATATAAGGTCAGGTTTGAGAAAGTTTATTATACAGACAGACCTAAATGTTTAAATTCAGATGTAATGATAGCAGACCTGCCTTAAGTCCCAAATACTGTAAGAGCCTAAAAAAGCTTATTACAAAGAA
The DNA here is from genome assembly GCA_037306005.1 of Rhinophrynus dorsalis. NCBI lineage: Eukaryota > Metazoa > Chordata > Amphibia > Anura > Rhinophrynidae > Rhinophrynus > Rhinophrynus dorsalis. Next base: position 246,247,463 of record CM074725.1, read on the forward strand.
TAAGTCACAATGGTCTTATTAAAATATCAAGCTTCCTAATATTATTCATTGCATCAATGTAATCTTTATCGTGTTTTGCCAACATACAAGAATAGTCTTTTTTTAGATGTTTTATCTTGAGCCCCACTAGATGAATTATTTATCACTTTTTGGTTCATTGCTTTTTTCATTGACTACAAAGCATATCTTCAAAGGGGGAAAACTCTCTGACATGTATTATAACACGACGGCATTGTTACTTCTATATGTTAAATCAGGAACCCACCATATAAGCAAACTAATTTTGAACAAGATTAACTGATTATGGATCTCTTGACTTTACTTAGAGATTCAGTTTAAATGCAGACTACACCATCGCCTGCAAGAAGTTAATGCCAATTCATCATCCCTAATTTCAGCTTGTGTGATCACTTTAAACCATTGGGTGTGGAAGAGCTTTCTCTTTAAGGGCTTGATTTAAAGAAGTCTGTTAAAACAGCTGGTAAAGCAAAACTGGATAACGTCCCTTTAGCAAATAGTGCTAGTTAGCTATTCAATTTTCGTACCAGCTGAAAGCTGGGCCACAGGAAAAGGCTTCTGGCCAAACGTCCGTTTTTTTATTTATTTTATTTTTACTTAGAAAATGTTTTACCAGGAAGAATACATTGAGATTTTTCTCGTTTTCAAGTATGTCCTGGAGTGTTTACAGCAAAGAGTTGCGTATTTGCACAAATACAGAGAATAGTACATGTGTATATATATATATATATATATATATATATATATATACACACATATATACTAAAAATGTTATATAGAGTCGTCTATTGTTTTTAGATATAATGAAGCACTTATTTTTAAGGATTTTAGACTGGGAGAAGATTTGATTTTCTCAAGTAGGTTATTCCAGATTTTCGGAGCTCTGAAGGACAAGGCAGATCGACCGTCTTCTTCCTTGCAATGTGGCATACTCAGTGAGTTGTTAGCAGTGGAGTGGAGGTTATAGTTAGTAGGGAGATCTGGAGTGATCATACTGCTCAGTTAGTGTGGAATAGTCAGTGAGTTGTTAGCAGTGGAGCAGAGGTTATAGTTAGTATGGAGAGCTGGAGTGATCATACTGCTCAGGTAGTGTGGAACAGTCAGTGAGTTGTTAGTAGTGGAGGTTATAGTTAGTATGGAGATCTGGAGTGATCATACTGCTCAGGTAGTGTGGAATAGTCAGTGAGTTGTTAGCAGTGGAAGTTATAGTTAGTATGGAGATCTGGAGTGATCATACTGCTCAGGTAGTGTGGAATAGTCAGTGAGTTGTTAGTAGTGGAGGTTATAGTTAGCATGGAGAGCTGGAGTGATCATACTGCTCATGTAGTGTGGAATAGTCAGTGAGTTGTTAGCAGTGATGGGGGGGTTATAGTTAGTATGGAGATCTGGAGTGATCACACTGCTCAGGTAGTGTGGAATAGTCAGTGAGTTGTTAGTAGTGGAGGTTATAGTTAGTATGGAGATCTGGAGTGATCATACTGCTCAGGTAGTGTGGAATAGTCAGTGAGTTGTTAGCAGTGGAAGTTATAGTTAGTATGGAGATCTGGAGTGATCATACTGCTCAGGTAGTGTGGAATAGTCAGTGAGTTGTTAGTAGTGGAGGTTATAGTTAGCATGGAGAGCTGGAGTGATCATACTGCTCAGGTAGTGTGGAACAGTCAGTGAGTTGTTAGCAGTGGAGTGGAGGTTATAGTTAGTATGGCGATCTGGAGTGATCATACTGCTCAGGTAGTGTGGAATAGTCAGTGAGTTGTTAGCAGTGGAGGTTATAGTTAGTATGGAGATCTGGAGTGATCATACTGCTCAGGTAGTGTGTAGTAGTCAGTGAGTTGTTAGTAGTGAAGGTTATAGTTAGTATGGAGATCTGGAGTGATCATACTGCTCAGGTAGTGTGGAATAGTCAGTGAGTTGTTAGCAGTGGAGCGGAGTTTATAGTTAGTATGGAGATCTGGAGTGATCATACTGCTCAGGTAGTGTGGACTTGTCAGTGAGTTGTTAGTAGTGGAGCGGAGGTTATAGTTAGTATGGAGATCTGGAGAGATCATACTGCTCAGGTAGTGTGGAATAGTCAGTGAGTTATTAGCAGTGGAGTGGAGGTCATAGTTAGTATGGAGAGCTGGAGTGACCATACTGCTCAGGTAGTGTGGAATAGTCAGTGAGTTATTAGCAGTGGAGCGGAGGTTATAGTTAGTATGGAGATCTGGAGTGATCATACTGTTCAGGTAGTATGGAATAGTCAGTGAGTTGTTAGTAGTGGAGGTTATAGTTAGTATGGAGATCTGGAGTGATCATACTGCTCAGGTAGTGTGGAATAGTCAGTGAGTTGTTAGTAGTGGAGTGGAGGTTATAGTTAGTATGGAGAGCTGGAGTGAGGATACTGCTCGGTAGCCTGGTAGCTTTCCAGAGAAGTGGTTATGAACCATGAAAGAGAGGTGAAGGGCACGTCTAGATTTGAGTGTTAGTCAATTTAGTTCTTCATACATATCAAAACGATGGGCTGTATAATTCCATTGGAGAATAAAGTGGCATAATGAAGTATACATAGTGTCAGTTTTATCAAGAAGGATTTGTGGCGCGGGAGCATATACTACGTCCCCATAGTCTATGACTGGCATTAATATCTGTTGTACAATACGTCTTCTTACCAGGGGATTTAAACAGGATTTGTTTCTAAACAGGGCACCTATTTTGTGATAAAGTTTGGATGTTAATTTATCAATATTAAGACCAAAAGTGAGGCTGGGGTTAAGCCACATACCAAGATATTTGTAGGAGTCCACTGGGACCAGTTTACGATAGCCGGAAGGAAGCGGGCGGTGAATGGATGTGTGCCGCCTGCAGGGGAAGATTCACGTTGTTTACATGTTTCCTGATAATGTTGAAAATGCGGGAACTTGTCTTTTGAAGAAAGTAAGTGGTATTTTAGAATCGGATAGCGCAGGGGGAGGGAGGGAAGGGATCTGGCAGGCTTAATTTTTTTTTTATAAGAGGGGAAAACAAGGGTGCGTATTATACATAGGTGCGTATTATATAAAGGCACTCTGGTTTTCCCCTAAAATCTTGGGTATAAGCTACACCTGCGTATTATACAAGGTGCGTATTATACCTGAGATTTTACGGTAATCAGACTGGTGGCACATCCAACAAAGTAGTTGTTAAAAGCATTAGCTATTGTTATGGGGCACTGTATTGTTTCTTTGCCTATGGTTACAGTTCATGGGTGAAAGTGGTTCGGACGGTTGTAGATGTTTTTAATAACCTTCCAGAATTTGGCTGGATTTGAAATGTTATTGTTCAAGCTGTCAGAAAAATATTGATCTTTTGCTAGTTTGGTTTGCTTTGTGCAAGTATTCCGCAATTGCCTGTATGCTGTGTGATCATTCGCGAAGCCAGTTTGTTTACTTTTTGTCCATAACGCATCTTGGAAACTGTATAATTCAAACAGATCAGCAGAGACCCAGGGTAGATGGGCCCCCTTACCCTAATCTTTCTTAGAAGGGCATGGGTATTACAGACCTGTAAAAATTATGAGATATAAATAAATATTCCATAAAAGGAACCTCACATATATGCATAGTTTAACTCCTTGAGTGCCAGGGGGGTAGGAGGAAGGAGGGTTGTTTGTCCTGGAGTCAGTCAACAAAGAATGATGTCTACCTCTATATACTTGATATCCAGTACAAATTAAAGATTCATTTTAGAGAACCAGTCCACACAGAACATATTAATTAACCCCTTAAGGACTGGTGATGTGCCAGAACCATCACCAGGGTCCGTGCCTTAGGACCAGTGATGGTTCAGTCACATCATGGCTTTTGCGATCACAGCTCTCCTGCAGGAGCGCTATGATCCCTACGGAAGAGTGAAACTGACTGTTCCAAGACTGGAGAGAGCAGTTTCAGCTTCTCTTTTGGTGAACCAGTCCACACGATCTCTCACATGTGCCACGTCCCGGAATGATGTCTATGCAGTCCTTAAGGGTACAACTACCCCAGGGCTACTGGTCATTAAGGGGTTAAAATGCTGTTCCCAGATTAAAGGGATAGTAATGTCAGAAAAAAAGTATTAACTATATGGTATATACAATTAAAAGAGAGTACTTGCACTTATTTGTATCTCTCAAACGGTTTGAGAGATATAGGAAAATAAAGTTCTCTGGTCCCTCCTCTTTCTGCTTGACGAGCTGTAAAGCTGTCAGAAGCAGATTCTGGTCGCTTGACCAGACGTGACTCTTCAGCAGCACCGATATAACGATATCTAAAGAGAAATACTTAATTTAGAACGGTCTACAAAGTGTGCTTGCAGACCAGTTCCAATGAAGTATTTATTTCTAAATACAGTGATTTCAGCTCTGCTGAAGAGCCTCTGTCTGTTCAAATGTCTGGTCAAATGACTGGAATCTGCAGCTGTCAGCTAGATGGCAGACTTGAGTAAAACAGCCAGGAAAAGGTAACTTTAGCAACTTATATCTCTCACACCATAAAGGTTTGAGAGATAAGACTTACATTGATGTTAATCTTTTTTTAATGTCTACAATATTAAATCAACTTAAAATTAACCATTACTATCCCTTTAAGGAACTGTAAGGTTATTATTTTGAAGTGTTAATAACAGGGAGGAATGCAGGAAACATGAGCAATTGCTATTTACAGTGTGAAAACCATTTGCGAATAGGTTTGCGCATGATTTTGTTGAATTGCACATGAAAAATCAAGATTAGCGAACAGTTGCGCATATTTTTTGTGGGCGTGGTCAGAATTAATAATCTGAGTGAAACAGAGAATGTGCCTAATGCAGGAAGTGCTTTTTCAAATGATTTTATACATCTGTGCAGTTTTGTCATAAAAGCAAATTTTTCATGCGCAAATAAAGAAGCGTTCGGTATATGGCTTCCTGCATTAGAACATGCGCAATATCTATCTGCACATGAAAAATTCCTTCAGCGCATGCGCATGTTTCTTGCATTCTGCCCATAGTAACATAGCTGATGAGTTTAATAACATAATAATATAGCTGATGAGGTTTCAAAAAGACATGTTCATATTTTTTTATTGATCCAGGGGAATGTAGAGATAAATTAATTAATTAAAAATACATTAAAGCCATTTTCCAATCATGCCCCAAATGGATAAAAAATCCTTCATGACTCCAAACAGCAGCCGGAGACCCATATATTATCTATATTGTTCTGAGCTAAAAAGGTATCCAGTGGCTACATTATCATACACAGCTTCCCGAGTCAAGGAAATCCACATTCTTACTGCTCTTAGTGTAAAAAAAACCCTGCCTATGTTGAAACTATCTTTCCTATAGTCATAAAGCATAAAACCTGTTTTTTTACTCAGCTTTTTAAGTCAAGAGCCCAGGAGGGAGGGTCTTGAATTGGTCTAGAATATATTTGTAAATAATAATCATGTCTCCACGTAGATGTCTTTTCGCTAATGTAAACAAGCCTAATTTGGCTAGCCTTTCTTTATATCTAAACTCTTCCAATCCCTTTACCAGATTTGTTTCATGTCGGTACTTTTTCCAGTTCAGTAATGTGTATTTTAAGAACAGGTGGGTGCCCAAAACTGTGTTCCTTGTTCTAATTGAGATCTTACCAAGGATTTACAAAAAAGTAGAATTATAAAGATGCAAAATTATATTCCTATCCTGTGCATCTATACCTCTCTTACTAAATGTTAATACCCTATTGGCTGTTGCAGCAGGGAATGACTGCACAGTGTTGTATAGTCTGTTCTACCAGTATTCCCAATTTCCTCTCTGAAAAGGACTCCCCAAGTATTTTTCTTTTAATGTATGTATGGCGTGCTTGTTTCTGCAAACCAAAAGAATGACTCTACATTCACCTGTATTACGCCGCCTCTGTTACTTTTCTATCCAGTCCCCTCAGTTTTTCCAAAGTTCCTCTTTCATTGTTTAGTATCATCAATAAAGATTGAGACATTACTTTCAATACCCAATTCAAGATCATTAATAATTATCAGATCCAGGACTGACCTCTGAGGCACTCCACTTTTAACTGGGGATGGAGCAAATTCACATTTTTCTTGTGGTAATTTTGGCAAGAAACCACCAAAATGCCACTTTTTCTGTGAAAATTCTCATTCCTAGGAAGCTTCTAACTTTTCTGCCTTTTCTCCGACCCCAGGAAATTTTCTGCTGAAACCTTGTTGCCTTTAAATGGCTAAAATTCCTTCTTCCAGCATGAGTTAATTTTTACTAATCCTTGTAGTATCTTACCAATATGTAAGTCAGACTTACAGGTCCACAATTTCCAGTTCTAGATCTTGCCCCCTTTTTAAATATTGGGGCTACTTCCGCTTTCTTTCCGTCACAGGACACTATGCAACATGAGGTGCATCAATTAATTGAATGTCTAGTGGCCTTGATAATATTGATCAAAGCTCACTAAATTAGCTTGGGTGTATGCCATCAGGTCCAGGTGCTCCATTCACCTTAACCTTTTCAAGTCTCTTTTGGACTTTGTCCTCAGTTAACTATGTAGGAAATGTTGGGCTTCTCTTTGTTTGCCCAAAGCTTGACACTTTTTCTTTCTTTGTATATCCAGAAGAAAAATAATTTGTTTAACGTATCAGCCACTGCCTTATCATAATCAGTTAGTTCATCTGTCTCAGTTTCATGTGGCCCAATAACAACCTTTATCTTTTTGCTATGTATATACTTGTAAAAGTTTTCCGGATTTGTTTTGCAGCCTAGTCATGTTCTTCCATGTTTTTCTGGGTTTTTGGCATTCTGTGCCTGGTCTTCTGTTTTGCCTCTGGTTCATTTTCCCTGCCTTGTTATATGACTCTCTTGCTGAGCCTTTATCAAGCGCTGGCACCCTGTGTCTGCACCCAATCAAAGTCTTGGCCTGAGTTCAAGCCTTGTTAGAGTGATTCCAGTGCATTGACCCATCTTTCCTTTGACTTCCCCTTCATTATCTGATTTGGCATTGTGTTAGTGCCTTTCGGTATTTGGGATACTTCTTAACCGCTTCACACCGTCTTCATTATCCATGCCCGGAATTATTCCTCCTGTAGTCTATACGTGATATAGTTCTACTAATTAAAAAATATCCTATTTTATGTGCACCAATGTAATTATCCATATATGGGACTATTATTACCTTTTTCCTTTTGGGGAATGTATTTTTCATAACATTTTTACATTATTTTTAAATAAATATATTTTTTGCTTAAGTATAAGTATTTATATTTGATTTTTTGAGTGTTGAGCTTATCTGGTGCGGCTAGTGTTCCATGTATGGTGAGACACTGTTGCATTAGATACTATTTAACTATTTATCGCTTTTTATTGTGTGCCCAGATTCATTGGAACAGATTCACGCCCTCCGTTTCTTTCTTGATATTGCAGCAACGCGAATTGCAGGGTTCATCCCAGCACTCGGCGGCTACAGATTAAGTTACATAAGGTGAACGTCAAGTATAGATCACGTTTGTTTATACAATATAAGGGATCTTTTATTGTGACTATTTATGCTTGATCCTTTGCTATATTGCAATAGAGTCTATAGTATCTTTTGAGTGTATTATTTCCCCTCGGTCTTTTGTATTAGATCGTAACGTTAGTGTATTGGGAGACGTGTGTTGCTAGTATCGACCTTTTTATTTCAGGGTTTGTCACGGTTGCACACGTTATTTGTTACACTCTTTTTGGTGGAGATATGTTTTTACAATGTTAATTGTTTGTCCAATTTTTTTCCATGATTTAACCTCCTTGATATCACGTTAGGGTATATTATTAACAGGCACAGGAATATATATTTTTAGCTACCTTTCGGTATTTGACCTTGGCTCCATTCATTGTCTCTTCTTCTGCCTGCTCCCTGTGTGCTGCCTTTGCCTGATTTAATTCTCATCTCGGCTTGTTCGACTTCTCTTAGTCTCCTCCCTGGTACTGGGTTGCCCGTTTGTTCCTTACTCTGCCTGTCAACTATTCTTCCTCTGGGGGCTTCTTCTGCCCGCTTCCATTGAGATCAAGTCACATGACCCCCAGTCAAGTTAGACTACCTCGACCACCCATCAAGTTCAACTTCCTTGACCACCTGTCGAGTTCAACTCCCTCAACGCTCATTCGCATTCGACTTTCTCAATCACCCACTGAGTTCAGCTTCCTTGACTGCCAGTCGAGTTCCATTTCCTTGACTTCCATTTGAGTTCCATTTCCTTGACTTCCAGTCGAGCTCTGTTTCCCCTTGACCACTGGTCGAGTCTCATTCCATCGATCCCCAGGCAAGTCCAATTAGCTGTTCCTGGTTAATGTGCTCTCTTGCTCCAGTTGTCAACAGAGACATCTCTAACTCGGCCTAGGCCACAGCAAGGCTTCCCAAGAGCAGCCACCTCCAGCCAACAATGCTCCCCAGCTAGCATACTCTAGCACCTTGATCACTGAGGCCTACTCAGCTGTATGTCTACTACTGTTGTCTGTTGTCCTGTCTATTCATATTAACAGCAGTCTCTTAATTCTTTGTGGAGATCCCATGATACAAATTAATATCAAGGCATCTTACAATGGACTCTTGTAGTCTGATCATCACAAATCTTTTGCGGTTCTTTACTCATTTTCAGTTTTAGCCCGACTAATTGCTTGTTTGAATACTCTGTTGCATTTGTTATATTTTTGAAATAA
>CM074725.1:246256335-246322373 GCA_037306005.1 Rhinophrynus dorsalis
TGCCTTGAAATGCACTCTTGTCCTTAACCTTTCGAGTTCCAGAGAGATATTAAATGCATGGTGTTGGATACCTCTCTCTGGCACTCAAGGGTGAAAAGGTAAGGGACCAGAAGCAATTTGTCTCTTACCTCACATGGTATTTAGAGAGTTAGGACAAGTGGAGGTTTTAACTGTTTCCACTTGCACAGTGGTGTGCCAGTAGTGGTCGCAGGGATTGCAACTGCAACTCCAGGGGCCCGGCTGCCCCTTGCTATCTCTACCCGGTGCACATAACAAGCTGTTGAGGTCTGTGCCTTCTTCTGCACAGACCTCTATTAGTATCTCCCTCTCTGTCTCCAGCACTCTAGTAATGCAGAGCTCTGGGATATGACATCAACTTCCAACGGTCTGCATTACTGGAGAGAGGACCTTGTGGGAACTGCTAATAGAGGTCTGTGCAGAAGGAGGCACAGACCTCTCCTGCCACACCGCATGCTGCTGGACCAGCAGGGATGAGGCCCCCTCCTGAACCAGCTAAGGTAGGAGTTGGAATGGTGGCTAATGTGGAGGTGGTCACTGGCAGCATTGTGGAGGTGGTCAGTGTGGACATTGTGGAGGTGGTCACTGTGGACATTGTGGAGGTGGTCATTGTGGACATTGTGGAGGTGGTCACTGTGGACATTGTGGAGGTGGTCACTGGGGGCATTGTGGAGGTGGTACTGGGGCCATTGTAGAGGTGGTACTAGGGCCATTTCAGAGGTCACTGGGGGCATTGTGGAAGTGGTCAGTGGGGGCAATGTGGAAGTGGTCACTGGGGGCATTGTAGAGGTGGTAATGGAGGCATTTTAGAGGTCACTGGGGGCATTGTGGAGGTGGTCACTAGGGGCATTGTGGAGGTGGTCACTGTGGGCATTGTGGAGGTGGTCAATGGGGACATTTTGGAGATTGTCACTGTGGGCATTGTGGAGGTGGTCAATGAGGGCATTGTGCTGTGGACATTGGGGGCAATGTGGAGGTGGTCACTAGGGGCATTGTGGATGTGGGCACTAGTGGCATTGTCGAGGTGGTCACTGTGGGCATTGTCGAGGTGGTCAATGGGGGGCATTGTGGAAGTGGTCAATGGGGCCATTGTGTAGATGGTCAATGGGGGCATTGTGCAGTGGACAATGGGGGTAATGTGGAGGTGGACAGTGGGGTTAATGTGGTCAGGGCGCCCCATGGAAATCTTTACACCAGGCCCCAGAGGTTTCTAGTTACTCCTCTGCACGTGCAGAATGTCTTTGTGTGGACTGGTGCCCAGAACGGGTCTGTATACTGAAGATGAGTTGTGTATTCAGTGCGGAGCTGCAGTAAAGTGACAGGCAGCTCAGACATTCAATAGAAAGAAAAAAAAAAAGAAAAGAAAAAGAAACTAAGTTTAAATGTGCTGATGTGACTTAATAAAACAAGATCAATATGTTTGTCTTAACTGAATTTTGACCCTGGCACGAAAGGAGCCTGAAAAAAACACACTGAATGAAGACACAAGGTTTAATGAAAGGTTTAACCCTTCGAGTGCCAGAGGAATTGTTTTGCAATGGTCAGGAATGATATTTCCACTGTAGCAATTCTGCCACGTCATTCTGAAGTCTAGCCCTTAACCCCATAATGTTCAGTGGTCCTGGGGTAGGATTACCCTTAACCCCTTAAGGTCCCATGACGGTCCTGACACATCATGGATCCAACATGCAATAAGGACCTATGACGTGTCAGGACCGTCATGGATTTCAGGGCTCCCCGTGCAAATGCACGCCGTTCAGGGTGCCCTGATTCAGATCGCTATAAAAAAAAAAGGTACGTGGTCCCTAAGTTCCAGCCTCGTGTGTGCGTGGCGGGTTTTAGGACCAGGGGCGTAACTAGAAGCCTCCGGGTCCTGGTGCAAGAAGTGCCACGGGCCCCCTCCACCACCACTACATTGGCCCCCCTCAACCACACTAACCCCTTCTACAATGCCCATCAATTTTCACAATGCCCCCATCTCCTACCTCCCTGGAGCTCCCGCACGGTTCTCTTAGTAATGCAGAGCGCTGAGAGATGATGTCATCTCCCAGCGCTCTGCATTACTAGATGATGTCATCTCCCAGCGCTCTGCATTACTAGATGATGTCATTTCCCAGCACTCTGCATTACTAGATGATGTCATCTCCCAGCGCTCTGCATTACTAGATGATGTCATTTCCCAGCACTCTGCATTACTAGATGATGTCATCTCCCAGCGCTCTGCATTACTAGATGATGTCATCTCCCAGCGCTCTGCATTACTAGATGATGTCATTTCCCAGCACTCTGCATTACTAGAGCGCTGGAGGGAGATTGCGGGTGCAGGCGGAGGGGTCACAGGGGGCGGCCGGGCCCCTGGAGTGATGGGCCCGGTCGCAGGTGTGACCCCTGCGACCCCTATAGTTATGCCACTGTTTAGGGCCACATAGACATTATTCAGAGAGCCGAGACACATGAGCGATTACGGTTCACCGAAAGAGAGAGTCTGAAACTGACCGCTCCGCACCGCTCACCGCTCACGGTGATCCTGCAGGAGCATTGTGACTACAAAAGCCATGAAGGCACCTGTACTTAAGGGGTTAAAGGAGAACTGACACCTCATAATAATATGAATATCCTCAGGGATGTAACACACACACAGTTTGGGGCAGTATTCAGTAGCTGACCTAGTGTTTGAGGGCCCTCGTGCATACAGGGCCGGATTTTCCAATAGACAGAGTAGGTAATAACTTTCTAGAGCTCCACATTTTTAAGGGCGGTGCCTCAACTGTGCCGGCCACACCCACAAGCTGAATTGTGTGTGTGATCAGAGCAATCGCAAAGTCACTGTGCCAGGTTTATGCCCCTTTACAAGCTATTATTTAACTCCTTGGATGCTAGAGAGATCTCCAGTGCATTTTCTCCTACAATGCTCTGTAGATCTCTCTAGCAATCAAGACATTAACCCTTTGCGTGCCAGAGGAGTAAGGAATGCATTGCCCGGCAATGCATTCTGTACCCCTCTTGCACTCAAAAGATGAAAGCCTTTCTTTTGTCTTAGCTTGCTACAGGCCAAGGGTATTTTCTGTGCCAGGAAATAGTGAATGGGACTGGGGGTGGGGTAATGGGAGGAACAGGGACTGTAGTCATTGGTGGGGTTAAGGACACCTAGAGTGCCTTGTTTAGGGGAGCGTGTGATGTAAATCCAGCCTTGCTACAAAACAAACTTTTAGGCCGCTAATTTCCTGCAGACTTCTAAAAATCCTGAATCTTTTCTATTCTCAACATTTAAAATGTCCCCTTAAAGTCTGTGTTGAGCATACCTGCATACATTCTTGCCCAAGCCTCTAGAGGGCAACAAAGGACTGGGGGTGGCAGTGTCCAAAATGACAGGATTTCCATCAAAAAATGGGTAGTGCTTCATTGGGGTGACAACAAACACAAGCAAATGGTGGCGGCAATAGAGGTATCATAATAGCTGTACAATAATAATAATAGTAGTAATATTAATCATAAATAATAAAACTTACACGTAGAGTCACACCATCATTGGTACAAGAGTTCCAGAGAGAAGTGTACGCGGGAAGGGCAGGCTTTAATCTCTGAGAGCGCTATCAGTAGCTAGGAATTCTGACCTGGTGTGAATCTAAATGTAAGTGTTATATTATTCATTATTATTATCACATAGTAACATGGTAAATTAGGTTGAAAAAAGGCACAAGTCCATCAAGATCAGCCTTTGCCTCATAACTCAGAGAAATAAAAATTATATAATCTTTCCTGCTGCCAAATAAGTTAGTCTTTATTTGAACTTCTTGTTTTACCTAAAAGTACACAGTATAACTTCTTGAAAGAAGTCCCCCCCCCTTCACAGACGTCAACACTGTATCTGAGAGAAGGAGATTCTGGCCCAGGGGCCGAACGTTGTCTCTTCGGCAGAGCTGAAATAGTGTTATATAGAAAAAATACTTTAAAGAAAATACTTCATTAGAACGGTCTACAAAGTGTGCCTGGTTTGCTGCACGCCGTTCGGGGATCCCTGAACTGGATGCCAAAATAAAAAAAGAGGGTCCATGGCCCTTAAGTGACGGCCGCATGCGCAATTGGCTGTCCTTACGGGGTTAAAGGAGCAGTAAACTTTTTCATGAAAAAAAAATATAATAGGGCATTCCCTGCTGAGTAAAATAAGAGTACTCCCACTGCCGAGAGGTGCATAGTTCCAGAATTATTATGGTTTAAACCCATGTTATTTTTTTACAGTAGCAGTGACCTCTAGTGGTCAAATTCCAATTAGTTATTCTGTTACATTCTAATGGAAAGGAAAGTCAATGACATACGGTTCTCTATAGAATGTGATAGAAACTGTTGAGTCACTTCCTGTCAGTTAGAACTATCAGGAAGTAAACACAGTAAATTCACTTCCTGTCAGTTAGAACTATCAGGAAGTAAACACAGTAAATTCACTTCCTGGTTATTTGAACTGTTATACATTTTGAATAAAAACAACTGACAGCTGTGGGAGTGACCCTGTTTTACTCGGTTCACTTTTGAAATGTTGCACGCAGAAGAACGTGCAACATGAAGGCGATGTAACTAGGTCGCCAGCCTCAAAAGTGCCATATCATAATCTCGCCTGAATGAAAAGGGTGAGATTCTTATGCTGCCTTGTAAAACGTTGCCTCCATCCACTGCCCACACACCTTCAGCTGTGTCAAGGCATAGGGGATGAGCCCTGGCGAGATCTGGAACTCATAAGGGTTAAAGGCAGTTTTCCACACAGAGGATGGTCTGAGCTTCTGTGTTTGATGCCGTCCTTGATTGCCTTTGTAACAGCAGCAGTAGAAAAGGGAAAAGAAGCAAACATCCAAGAATGCCTGTCAGCGATCTGATTCTCTGAAGAAGTGCTTACAGCTATAGCACGAAACGCGTCAGAATTTCATTCCAGTTCTATTTTTACTATATCTTTTACCAGAAAGAGACTTTATTTTTTTAGTCCCTACGAGGACAGAGGGATACTGTACAGCCTTTGAAGTTATTAAGTGTGCTCCTGTAGGGGCACAAAGCCCACAATCATTAAAAGGAAAGGAGCAACACCTGAGCAGTCTACATCATCTGACAACAGAAAGAAGAATTTATACGGACTTCACTGGTACACGCTCACAAGTCGGGGGGAACAGAGATACCTGCCCGTGTGAAAGGAGTGGAGGGGGAACATAGCCGAGAGGAACGCAAACCCGTCAAATACACAGATTGGATACCGGGATATATAACTACCTGCTCGCGCCCTTACAGTGAGTCTATAACCGAAAGGTACTGAAGGAGTACTGCTTCCATTGAATTAACAACATACGGCTCACTTTCATCTATTTAACCTTTGTATACCATGCAGGAACTGGCTTCACATCATTTACTACTAATTATTCACTACAGACTTTTAGCTGCAAGCTGATTATCTAATCAAGGCTCAAAATTTCCACTCTCCACTAGCCAATGACGAGTGAAAATGTAGCCCTGGTGAGTAGAAATTCAGCCCTGGTGGTTATGTTATGGATTGCAGTAGAGAGTAACTTTTCAGGTCTGGCTAGCAGCAAAGGACTTAAAATTATAAGCCCTGATCTAATTATCTCTCTATTCTGAAATTTTGTACATTTTTAGTTTTTCTTGGGTCTTTTTATAGCTTAGACATATCTGGTGTATTTGTATTTATTACATGTATAGTGTATTATTATTAACCATTGTTTTTTATATATATTCTTGTTTATAATAAATGCATTAGTCTATACATATCTTTGTGCCATTTATATTTATATTGATAATACTAGATCCAAGAGCTTATTTCCTACTTTTTGTGTTTTTTTTTTCTATATTATAGTGACTATTAGCTCCTAGGTCACAGTGAAATAGAGCAGCTGGATCTAATCTTACTTTTAATAGTGTGTAAATAGAGCGCCATTCATCACCATATACTTTTATCCACTGACAGCTACCTGATTGGATTATATCTGCATGTTCCCCTGACTGACAAGAAGATCACCACCTTCAAGCATGTGCAGGGAATTGGCATTCAATGTGTTACTCAATGGAAAATCAATACATTACTCAATGGGAAATCAATGTATTACTCACTGTATCCCTCCCTGAGCCAGCTTCCTGCAGCACACAACTGCGCTGTGCGTTGACCGGTGTGCTGCAATGTTTAAGGGGGGGCGAGGTTCTCTTTCGGGCTGCACATGGACACTACACTTTACAGCCAGCTCAGGGAGAGATTCAGTGAGTAATTGATTGATTTTCCATAAAGGGTTAAAGGGATAGTAATACTTGAAAATAAGTTTATTTTATATTGTAGCCCTTAAAAAAACATGAAAAATGATATAAGTCTTATCTCCCAAACCTTTATGGTTTGGGAGATATTCACATGTAACATATAGTAAAATTCTCTTTTCCTGGCTGTTTCAGCCAAGTCTGCCATCTAGTGGACAGATTTGGAATTCGGTCCACAGAGCAACCGGCAGCTCTTTAGCAATTAAGTGATCACGATCTTTGAAAAGAACTACTTAATTGGAACTGTGTACAAAGTGTGCCTGGCTTGAAAGCACACTTTGTAGACCATTCCAATTAAGAAATTATTTTTAAAGATGGTGATCTCAGCACTTCTGGAGAGGCACAGCCGTCCCGGGACCAGATTCCAAATCTGAAGGGTGGAGCAATGACGTCACTCCAGGGGAAACTTTACTTCTGAATATCTCCCAAACCATAAAGGTTTGGGACATAAGACTTATATCATTTTTCATGTTTTTTTAAGGGCTACAATATAAAATAAACTTATTTTCAAGTATTACTATCCCTTTAATGCATGGCGGTAGAGAAGTTGTTGTTACTGCTTAGAGGCACACAAAGGGTTATTGCATGAAGATAGTGATGTTTAAAGGTATAGTAATGTCCCGAAAAAATATTTCGAGTTAGGTAGTGATTAAAAAAAGAAACTAATTGCAACAAACCCTATCTCTTAAACCGCTATGGTTTGAGAGATATAGGGATTTAAAGTTCCCTCCTTCATCCCCTTCTCCTGATGTCAGCTGTATGACTAGAGGAGGTTCTGCAGCAGAGCTGAAATCTAGGTACTTAAAAATAATTAATTCATTGGAACTGGTTTGCAAGCCCACTTTGTAGACCTTTCCAATGAATTAATTATTTTTAAGTAAAGTGATTCGTTGCTGCAGAGCCGCCTGCTGATCCCCAGACCGGGATCTCCTGCTGTCAGCTAGACGCTGACGTCAGGAGAAAGGGGTGAACTTTGAATCCCTATATATAGATAGGGTTTGTGGCAGTTAGTTTCTTTTTTTAACCCCTTAAGGACCGGGAAAATCTGAGTTAGATTTGACTTAAGGACCGGAGCAATTTTGACTTTTTTGACTATGTCTTTGTTCAACCATATTTTCTCTTTAATTCCTTTTGTGCACCCACATAAATTATATACTGTTTTTTTAAGCACAAGTAGGGCTTTCTTTTGATACCACAATTATATGAATACCTCATTGTTTAATTTGATTAAAATAGAAAAAAAGAGGAAAAAAATTGAAAAAAACAACATTTTGCTTATATTTTCGTGTCAGGATTTGCATACAATTAGTTTATGACAAAAAAATACCCCTAAATATATTCATTTGCTTCTCCTGAATATAAGAATACCCCATATGCCTAGTATTTCAATCACTTCCTCACATTTACAAGGTAAATATTACAAGATGGATGCCATTATTTCCAATTTGTAATTTCTCAACAATTGGCATGTGAGCATCATAGCTTAGCTGACGGTGCCAGAACCAAAAATGTCCCACAAAGGTATATGTTTCTGAAAACTACACAACATAAAGTAAATAATCAGGAGAATTTTGGAGTTTTTCATGCAGCTATTTTTCCAGAAAAACATTTCAAAATTGTGGTAATATTTTGTTTTTTTGCAGTTTTCACACTTACATTTCAATGTTGATGTGAATTTCAAGCACAGGATAGGTGAAGATTTTTAAAAATGCATTGTTTAGTGTTCAGCTCCTTCTTCTGAGTACGGAAATACCCCATATGCATAGGTTATTCAAGGTTTGCGGGACCTATGAGGCCCAAATTGGAACATGCGCGTTTCCAGTTTCACACTTTGAATTTTCACAGTTTGCATCACTGGTGCCATGTCTCATTTGGGGCTGTGTAACAGTGCTCCACTCTAAGATTTCCCCCCAAAAGTATATATTTTTGAAAAGTAGACACCCCAGGCTTTCATTTTATGTATGTTTTCAATTTTTTTACGCAGCCATTTTACCATCAATCGCTCGTAAATCTTGACGTAAGTTAAAAAAACAGCGTTTTTCACACTTGCACTTCAATGTTGATGTGAATTTCAAGCACAGGATAGGTGAAGATTTTTAAAAATGCATTGTTTAGTGTTCAGCTCCTTCTTCTGAGTACGGAAATACCCCATATGCATAGGTTATTCAAGGTTTGCGGGACCTATGAGGCCCAAATTGGAACATGCGCGTTTCCAGTTTCACACTTTGAATTTTCACAGCTTGCACCAATCCTGTGAAAATTTGACGTAAGTAAAAAAAATTCAGCATTTTTCACACTTTGCCTTCAATGTTGATGTGAATTTCAAGCACAGAATAGGTGAAGATTTTATAAACTGAATTGATTAGTGTTCAGCTCCTTCTTCTGAGTACGGTAATACCCCATATGCATAGCTTTCTCACGGTTTGGGGGAGCTACGGGGGCCAAATTGGAACATGCGCGTTTCCAGTTTCACACTTTGAATTTTCACAGCTTGCATCACTGGTGCCATGTCTCATTTGGGGCTGTGTAACAGTGCTCCACTCTAAGATTTCCCCCCAAAAGTATATATTTTTGGAAAGTAGACACTCCAGGCTTTCATTTTATGTATGTTTTCAATTTTTTTACGCAGCCATTTTACCACCAATCGCTCGTAAATCTTGCCGTAAGTTAAAAAAACAGCGTTTTTCACACTTGCATTTCAATGTTGATGTGAATTTCAAGCACAGGATAGGTGAAGATTTTTAAAAATGCATTGTTTAGTGTTCAGCTCCTTCTTCTGAGTATGGCAATACCCCATATGCATAGGTTTCTCAAGGTTTGGGGGAGCTACGGGGCCCAATTTTGAACAAATATTGAATTTTCACATCTTGGTTAACTGGTGCTATTACTCATTTTGGGCTATGTTCCAGTGATGCACTTTAGAATTTCCCCCCAAAAGTGTATATTTTTGGAATGTAGACACCCCCAGCTTTCATTTTAGGTGTGTTTTCAAATTTTTTACATAGCCATTTTACCACCACTTTCTCGTAAACTTGACGTAAGTAAAAAAACAGCGTTTTTCACACTTTGCCTTCAATGTTGATGTGAATTTCACGCACAGAATAGGTGAAGATTTTATAAACTGAATTGATTAGTGTTCAGCTCCTCTTCTGAGTACGGCAATACCCCATATGCATAGCTTTCTCATGGTTTGGGGGAGCTACGGGGGCCAAATTGGAACATGCGCGTTTCCAGGTTCACACTTTGAATCTTCACAGCTTGCGTTACTGGTGCCATGTCTCATTTGGGGCTGTGTAACAGTGCTCTTTTTTAAGATTTCCCCCCAAAAGTGTATATTTTTGGAAAGTAGACACCCCAGGCTCTCGTTTTAGGTGTGTTTTCCAATTTTCTACACAGCCATTTTACCACCAATCCTGTGAAAATTTGACGTAAGTAAAAAAAATTCAGCATTTTTCACACTTTGCCTTCAATGTTGATGTGAATTTCAAGCACAGAATAGGTGAAGATTTTATAAACTGAATTGATTAGTGTTCAGCTCCTTCTTCTGAGTACGGCAATACCCCATATGCATAGCTTTCTCATGGTTTGGGGGAGCTACGGGGGCCAAATTGGAACATGCGCGTTTCCAGGTTCACACTTTGAATCTTCACAGCTTGCGTTACTGGTGCCATGTCTCATTTGGGGCTGTGTAACAGTGCTCTTTTTTAAGATTTCCCCCCAAAAGTGTATATTTTTGGAAAGTAGACATCCCAGGCTCTCGTTTTAGGTGTGTTTTCCAATTTTCTACACAGCCATTTTACCACCAATCCTGTGAAAATTTGACATAAGTAAAAAAAATTCAGCATTTTTCACACTTTGCCTTCAATGTTGATGTGAATTTCAAGCACAGAAAAGGTGAAGATTTTATAAACTGAATTGATTAGTGTTCAGCTCCGTCTTCTGAGTACGGCAATACCCCATATGCATAGCTTTCTCATGGTTTGGGGGAGCTACGGGGGCCAAATTGGAACATGCGCGTTTCCAGGTTCACACTTTGAATCTTCACAGCTTGCGTTACTGGTGCCATGTCTCATTTGGGGCTGTGTAACAGTGCTCTTTTTTAAGATTTCCCCCCAAAAGTGTATATTTTTGGAAAGTAGACACCCCAGGCTCTCGTTTTAGGTGTGTTTTTCAATTTTCTACACAGCCATTTTACCACCAATCCTGTGAAAATTTGACGTAAGTAAAAAAAATTCAGCATTTTTCACACTTTGCCTTCAATGTTGATGTGAATTTCAAGCACAGAATAGGTGAAGATTTTATAAACTGAATTGATTAGTGTTCAGCTCCTTCTTCTGAGTACGGCAATACCCCATATGCATAGGTTTCTCATTGTTTGGGGGAGCTACGGGGGCCAAATTGGAACATGCGCGTTTCCAGGTTCACACTTTGAATCTTCACAGCTTGCGTTACTGGTGCCATGTCTCATTTGGGGCTGTGTAACAGTGCTCTTTTTTAAGATTTCCCCCCAAAAGTGTATATTTTTGGAAAGTAGACATCCCAGGCTCTCATTTTAGGTGTGTTTTCCAATTTTCTACACAGCCATTTTACCACCAATCCTGTGAAAATTTGACGTAAGTAAAAAAAATTCAGCATTTTTCACACTTTGCCTTCAATGTTGATGTGAATTTCAAGCACAGAATAGGTGAAGATTTTATAAACTGAATTGATTAGTGTTCAGCTCCTTCTTCTGAGTACGGCAATACCCCATATGCATAGCTTTCTCACGGTTTGGGGGAGCTACGGGGGCCAAATTGGAACATGCGCGTTTCCAGGTTCACACTTTGAATCTTCACAGCTTGCGTTACTGGTGCCATGTCTCATTTGGGGCTGTGTAACAGTGCTCTTTAAGATTTCCCCCCAAAAGTGTATATTTTTGGAAAGTAGACACCCCAGGCTCTCGTTTTAGGTGTGTTTTCCAATTTTATACACAGCCATTTTACCACCAATCCCTCGTAAACCATGACGTAAGTAAAAAAAAAAAACAGCGTTTTTCACACTTAGGGTTGGCAGCAGTATACTGGGCTGCATACAAATTGGTTTGGGACACAATTTCACCTAAAATGTCTTCCCCCAAA
Organism: Rhinophrynus dorsalis; assembly: GCA_037306005.1. Classification (NCBI taxonomy): domain Eukaryota; kingdom Metazoa; phylum Chordata; class Amphibia; order Anura; family Rhinophrynidae; genus Rhinophrynus; species Rhinophrynus dorsalis. Next base: position 246,267,771 of record CM074725.1, read on the forward strand.
AACAAATAAAAAAAATGATCATGGGTATATCCTTCCACATCAATTTGAATCCCTGGGTTGCCTGTGAATTCTGAGATTTGTGGCCATAAATTGATACCCATTCATTAGGATCCGGAGTGGCAGGTGTTGGGGCATTTCTTTGGGCAGGTCTTTTGGCAGGTCTTTGGGCAGATCTTTTGGCAGGTGCTGGGGCAGTTGCCAGGGCAGCTCTTGGGGCAGCACTTGGGGCATTTCTTTGGTAGGTCTTTGGGCAGATCTTTTGGCAGGTGCTGGGGCAGTTGCCAGGGCAGCTCTTGGGGCAGCACTTGGGGCATTTCTTTGGGCAGGTATTTTGGTAGGTCTTTGGGCAGTTCTTTTGGCAGGTGCTGGGGCAGTTGCCAGAGCAGCTCTTGGGGCAGTGCGTCTTTTCTTGACAGAAGGCCCAGCGTCATCACTAGAGCTGCTCTCACTTTCTGAAAACTGCTCTATGTCAAAATCTGACGCAGTGTGTGTTGCCTCAGAGTCAGACGCCAAAAAGGCATATGCCTGTTCAACACTGTACCTGTGCTGCATTTTGCCCACTAAAAAAACTTTTTTTTTTTTCTTACGCTATCCCTAAACCTAAATCTAACCCTAAAACTTACCCTAACCTACGTATATCCTGAACCTACCTAACCCAATTGAACTACCTATCTAAACTGCGCTTATTATATATATATATATATTTTTTTTTTTGGGTGGGGGGGTTGTTTTTTTTTTTTTCCCCTAAACCTAAATCTATCCCTAAAACTTTCCCTAACACACGTCTACACTAAACCTACCCAACTACCTACCAAAATACCTAAACTATATTTACTATTTAAAAAAAAAAAAAAAAAAAAAAAAATTAAAAAATTTAAAAAATCTAAAAAAATTCAAGGGAGATGGGGGGTGTCCCACAGATCAGAAAACACTGATCTGCAGCAAATTGATCACTCCAAGAGTGATCAGATGGGGGGGACTTATTGATCACTACAGAACAGTGATCAAAGGGTTAATTTTCTTTATTTAAACTTTTCTTTGACTTTTTTTTTTACAGTAAGGCTGGAACACCATGTCTCTATGTCTCTCTCCACCTCAGCAGTATGCAAGGTGGAGGGAGGCAGAGAGATCTGACAGGGATAGTATTTACAAATACTGTCCCTGTCATTCAGGTTTTGCAACATGTGATTCGCTTTTGAAGCGAATCGCATGTTGCAAGAATGTTTCTACCGCTTGTTACTAAGTGTCCCGATACCGGGACACTTAGTAACAAGCGGCTTGAACTCTTCCATCGCTCCGTGCGGCCGCAATGGAAGAGTTTAACCCTTGACGTACCGGGACCGTCAAGGGTCGTTGGAGCACATTTTCCCTTGACGGTCCTGGTACGTCAAGAGTCCTTAAGGGGTTAATCACTACCTAACTCTAAATATTTTTTAAGGGACATTACTGACCCTTTAAAGGGATAGTAATGTTTCATAATAAAAGCAGCTCTAATTAATCATCATAGCATTTGAACTTTGGAGAGTGTTATTTCAATTCTGTCAGAGTTGTAGTTCAAGAGTAATTCAATGACAAAGTATCCCCCTCCCGCCCCTTTTATTGATGTAACACTGTTCAGCTTAGAAAAGCTGGAAAACCTGCCAAGTGGGCAGGGCTTGCATTGTTCTCACAGTAAGAAGATTGTCCCCTGCTGTTATCTGTCTGGTCTATGGACTGGATTCCACATCTGAGGAGTGGGGGCTTACACTAGGTAAAAGGGGCGGGAGGTGGAAAATTTATCATTCAATTACTCTTGAACTACAACTCTGACAGTCATGAAATAACACTCTCTATGGCTCAAATACTATGATGATTAATTGGAGCTGATGTTTTGGTGAAACATTACTATCCCTTTAAAGAGGCAACATGAGAATCTCACGCTTTTACATACATAGTAACATAGTAATTTAGGTTGAAAAAAGACTTGCGTCCATCTAGTTCAACCTCTTCCTATTCCTGTTTACCATCGTTGATCAAAAAGAAGGCAAAAAAACAAAAACAAAAAACCCTCAATTAGCAATTTAAAATTCTGCCTTGAATGGTGGGGGGGGGGATTCCTTCTTGATTCCAAATGGCAATCAGATTCCTCCCTGGATCAACAAGCCCCAACTAAATATTCATCCCAATACTAACGTACATAGCCCTCTATGTTATGCTCTTTTAAATAAGTATGCAGGCCCCTTTTAAAGGCATCTAATGTTTTTGATAGCACCACCTCCTCAGGCAGTGAATTCCATACCTTTATTGTCCTCACTGTAAAGAATCCCTTCCGCTGTTGTAGATTAAATCTCCTTTCCTCAAGTCTAAGTGGGTGGCCCCTTGTCCTGTGTACAGTTCTGTTAATGAACAGGTCTTTGGAGAGCCCTTTGTATGGGCCCTGAACATATTTATATAGTGTTATCATATCCCCTCTAAGACGCCGTTTCTCTAGTGTGTACAAGTTTAACTTTTCTAGCCTTTCTTCATAACTAAAACTTTCCATTCCCCTTACTAGTCTTGTAGCCCTCCTCTGCACTTTCTCTAGTTCCATAATGTCCTTTTTCAGAAAGGGCGCCCAGAATTGAACAGCATATTCTAGGTGGGGTCTTACCATGGACCTGTAGAGAGGCAGAATGATATCTTCCTCCCTTGAGTCAATACCCCTTTTAATACATGCCCATATCTTATTGGCCTTTGCCGCTGCCAGTTGGCAGGGAGAGATTCTCATATCGCCATTTTCAACAACACAACATGGTTAATGCAGCTTCTAGGGGCATGATATTTTTCAAGTGATGTTTTAAAAGGATACAGTTTTATTCAGCAGGAAAAGCTCTATAACATGCAAGTTTTCATAAGAAAAAGTTTACTGCTCCTTCAAAAGCCCATTTAACTCAATGCAAAAGTTTAGTTCTCCCCTATAGAGCAATTGGTTGGCCTCAAAATCCTTAGGAAATATTTTCAAAATACATTGCGCACCCATCTGGCACTCAGAGGGTTTCAGCGATTAATTTCAGTGACAATTCTATTACTCTCCTTCCATCCACCCCCACCCCCCACCTTCCATTCACGTTTCTTCCTGACTCTCCCCCTCCTCCTGCGTATCTCCTGCTGTTCCCACTAACCCTTTATGTTTTAGTCTTTCACCCCAAAAAATCTATCTCTTCCACAGGCAGATCCCCCAACACACACACAGGTTTCCTCAGAAATCTGCTCCCCATCCTGACACATTTACATACAAATAAATCACTTTCTCACCAGCTCTCTGCCATCCTCCATACACCAACAACTTTCACATCTTTGTCTGAACCTTTAACCTCTTAAGGACCAGTGACTAGTGTTGAGCGAGCATGCTCGGCCGAAGCTCGGTTCGGCTTGAGCATCGCTCTGCTCGGCACATGGCGGTACTCGTACGAGTACCGCATGTGCTCGCCCTCCATGTTCGGGTCTCCTCCCCGCACGTTTCGCGGCTGCTGCGCAGCCAATAAACGTGCAGGGAGGCTCTGACATCAGTGTAATGCCAGCAGCCATGTTGGCTGCTAGCATTACACTGATTGGCTGGCCAGAACCCGTGATCGGGTGCTGTATAGCACCTGACCAGCGAGTTCGGCTCAGTCTTAGCCAGGGAGAGATGAGGATAGGAAGGGAAAGTCAGTGTAGGGAGAAGAAAAGCGATTGTGAAAAAAAAAAGACCCAAAAGTCCTTTTTAGGACTACTGTGTGTGGGGGCAGCAGTTTATTTTGTGTGGGGGGGCAGAGATATAAAAAAAAAAAATTTCATATATTCTGTTCACTGTGCCTAGCCGCAGATTAGAGCACATTCTGTTTAGTGTGCAAAGTTTCAGAATAGGAGAACATTCTGTTAAGTGTTCAAACTGTAAAATATCAAAGTCACATATTCCATTCACTGTGCGTAGCCGCAGTTAAGAAGCACATTCTGTTTACTGTGCAAAGTTTCAGAATAGGAGAACATTCTGTTAAGTGTTCAAACTGTAAAATATCAAAGTCACATATTCCATTCACTGTGCGTAGCCGCAGTTAAGAAGCAAATTCTGTTTACTGTGCAAAGTTTCAGAATAGGAGAACATTCTGTTAAGTGTTCAAACTATAAAATATCAAAGTCACATATTCCATTCACTGTGCGTAGCCGCAGTTAAGAAGCACATTCTGTTTAGTGTGCAAAGTTTCAGAATAGGAGAACATTCTGTTAAGTGTTCAAACTGTAAAATATCAAAGTCACATATTCCATTCACTGTGCGTAGCCGCAGTTAAGAAGCACATTCTGTTTACTGTGCAAAGTTTCAGAATAGGAGAACATTCTGTTAAGTGTTCAAACTGTAAAATATCAAAGTCACATATTCCATTCACTGTGCGTAGCCGCAGTTAAGAAGCAAATTCTGTTTACTGTGCAAAGTTTCAGAACAGGAGAACATTCTGTTAAGTGTTCAAACTGTAAAATATCAAAGTCACATATTCCATTCACTGTGCGTAGTCGCAGTTAAGAAGCACATTCTGTTTACTGTGCAAAGTTTCAGAATAGGAAAACATTCTGTTAAGTGTTCAAACTGTAAAATATCAAAGTCACATATTCCATTCACTGTGCGTAGACGCAGTTAAGAAGCACATTCTGTTTACTGTGCAAAGTTTCAGAATAGGAAAACATTCTGTTAAGTGTTCAAACTGTAAAATATCAAAGTCACATATTCCATTCACTGTGCGTAGCCGCAGTTAAGAAGCACATTCTGTTTACTGTGCAAAGTTTCAGAATAGGAAAACATTCTGTTAAGTGTTCAAACTGTAAAATATCAAAGTCACATATTCCATTCACTGTGCGTAGCCGCAGTTAAGAAGCAAATTCTGTTTACTGTGCAAAGTTTCAGAATAGGAGAACATTCTGTTAAGTGTTCAAACTATAAAATATCAAAGTCACATATTCCATTCACTGTGCGTAGCCGCAGTTAAGAAGCAAATTCTGTTTACTGTGCAAAGTTTCAGAATAGGAGAACATTCTGTTAAGTGTTCAAACTGTAAAATATCAAAGTCACATATTCCATTCACTGTGCGTAGCCGCAGTTAAGAAGCAAATTCTGTTTACTGTGCAAAGTTTCAGAATAGGAGAACATTCTGTTAAGTGTTCAAACTGTAAAATATCAAAGTCACATATTCCATTCACTGTGCGTAGCCGCAGTTAAGAAGCACATTCTGTTTACTGTGCAAAGTTTCAGAATAGGAAAACATTCTGTTAAGTGTTCAAACTGTAAAATATCAAAGTCACATATTTCATTCACTGTGCGTAGCCGCAGTTAAGAAGCACATTCTGTTTACTGTGCAAAGTTTCAGAATAGGAAAACATTCTGTTAAGTGTTCAAACTGTAAAATATCAAAGTCACATATTCCATTCACTGTGCGTAGCCGCAGTTAAGAAGCACATTCTGTTTACTGTGCACAGTTTCAGAATAGGAGAACATTCTGTTAAGTGTTCAAACTGTAAAATATCAAAGTCACATATTCCATTCACTGTGCGTAGCCGCAGTTAAGAAGCACATTCTGTTTACTGTGCAAAGTTTCAGAATAGGAAAACATTCTGTTAAGTGTTCAAACTGTAAAATATCAAAGTCACATATTTCATTCACTGTGCGTAGCCGCAGTTAAGAAGCACATTCTGTTTACTGTGCAAAGTTTCAGAATAGGAAAACATTCTGTTAAGTGTTCAAACTGTAAAATATCAAAGTCACATATTCCATTCACTGTGCGTAGCCGCAGTTAAGAAGCACATTCTGTTTACTGTGCAAAGTTTCAGAATAGGAAAACATTCTGTTAAGTGTTCAAACTGTAAAATATCAAAGTCACATATTCCATTCACTGTGCGTAGCAGCAGTTAAGAAGCACATTCTGTTTACTGTGCAAAGTTTCAGAATAGGAAAACATTCTGTTAAGTGTTCAAACTGTAAAATATCAAAGTCACATATTCCATTCACTGTGCGTAGCAGCAGTTAAGAAGCACATTCTGTTTACTGTGCAAAGTTTCAGAATAGGAAAACATTCTGTTAAGTGTTCAAACTTTAAAATATCAAAGTCACATATTCCATTCACTGTGCGTAGCCGCAGTTAAGAAGCAAATTCTGTTTACTGTGCAAAGTTTCAGAATAGGAGAACATTCTGTTAAGTGTTCAAACTGTAAAATATCAAAGTCACATATTCCATTCACTGTGCGTAGCCGCAGTTAAGAAGCACATTCTGTTTACTGTGCAAAGTTTCAGAATAGGAGAACATTCTGTTAAGTGTTCAAACTGTAAAATATCAAAGTCACATATTCCATTCACTGTGCGTAGCCGCAGTTAAGAAGCAAATTCTGTTTACTGTGCAAAGTTTCAGAATAGGAGAACATTCTGTTAAGTGTTCAAAATGTAAAATATCAAAGTCACATATTCCATTCACTGTGCGTAGCCGCAGTTAAGAAGCAAATTCTGTTTACTGTGCAAAGTTTCAGAATAGGAGAACATTCTGTTAAGTGTTCAAACTGTAAAATATCAAAGTCACATATTCCATTCACTGTGCGTAGCCGCAGTTAAGAAGCAAATTCTGTTTACTGTGCAAAGTTTCAGAATAGGAGAACATTCTGTTAAGTGTTCAAACTGTAAAATATCAAAGTCACATATTCCATTCACTGTGCGTAGCCGCAGTTAAGAAGCACATTCTGTTTACTGTGCAAAGTTTCAGAATAGGAAAACATTCTGTTAAGTGTTCAAACTGTAAAATATCAAAGTCACATATTTCATTCACTGTGCGTAGCCGCAGTTAAGAAGCACATTCTGTTTACTGTGCAAAGTTTCAGAATAGGAAAACATTCTGTTAAGTGTTCAAACTGTAAAATATCAAAGTCACATATTCCATTCACTGTGCGTAGCCGCAGTTAAGAAGCACATTCTGTTTACTGTGCAAAGTTTCAGAATAGGAAAACATTCTGTTAAGTGTTCAAACTGTAAAATATCAAAGTCACATATTCCATTCACTGTGCGTAGCCGCAGTTAAGAAGCACATTCTGTTTACTGTGCAAAGTTTCAGAATAGGAAAACATTCTGTTAAGTGTTCAAACTTTAAAATATCAAAGTCACATATTCCATTCACTGTGCGTAGCCGCAGTTAAGAAGCAAATTCTGTTTACTGTGCAAAGTTTCAGAATAGGAGAACATTCTGTTAAGTGTTCAAACTGTAAAATATCAAAGTCACATATTCCATTCACTGTGCGTAGCCGCAGTTAAGAAGCACATTCTGTTTACTGTGCAAAGTTTCAGAATAGGAAAACATTCTGTTAAGTGTTCAAACTGTAAAATATCAAAGTCACATATTCCATTCACTGTGCGTAGCCGCAGTTAAGAAGCACATTCTGTTTACTGTGCAAAGTTTCAGAATAGGAAAACATTCTGTTAAGTGTTCAAACTGTAAAATATCAAAGTCACATATTCCATTCACTGTGCGTAGCCGCAGTTAAGAAGCAAATTCTGTTTACTGTGCAAAGTTTCAGAATAGGAGAACATTCTGTTAAGTGTTCAAACTGTAAAATATCAAAGTCACATATTCCATTCACTGTGCGTAGCCGCAGTTAAGAAGCAAATTCTGTATACTGTGCAAAGTTTCAGAATAGGAGAACATTCTGTTAAGTGTTCAAACTGTAAAATATCAAAGTCACATATTCCATTCACTGTGCGTAGCCGCAGTTAAGAAGCACATTCTGTTTACTGTGCAAAGTTTCAGAATAGGAAAACATTCTGTTAAGTGTTCAAACTGTAAAATATCAAAGTCACATATTTCATTCACTGTGCGTAGCCGCAGTTAAGAAGCACATTCTGTTTACTGTGCAAAGTTTCAGAATAGGAAAACATTCTGTTAAGTGTTCAAACTGTAAAATATCAAAGTCACATATTCCATTCACTGTGCGTAGCCGCAGTTAAGAAGCACATTCTGTTTACTGTGCAAAGTTTCAGAATAGGAAAACATTCTGTTAAGTGTTCAAACTGTAAAATATCAAAGTCACATATTCCATTCACTGTGCGTAGCCGCAGTTAAGAAGCACATTCTGTTTACTGTGCAAAGTTTCAGAATAGAAAAACATTCTGTTAAGTGTTCAAACTGTAAAATATCAAAGTCACATATTCCATTCACTGTGAGTAGCCGCAGTTAAGAAGCAAATTCTGTTTACTGTGCAAAGTTTCAGAATAGGAGAACATTCTGTTAAGTGTTCAAACTGTAAAATATCAAAGTCACATATTACATTCACTGTGCGTAGCCGCAGTTAAGAAGCAAATTCTGTTTACTGTGCAAAGTTTCAGAATAGGAAAACATTCTGTTAAGTGTTCAAACTGTAAAATATCAAAGTCACATATTCCATTCACTGTGCGTAGCCGCAGTTAAGAAGCAAATTCTGTTTACTGTGCAAAGTTGCAGATTTGCAGCACATATTCCGTGTAATATGACGAAGGCGGGTAAAAAGGGACGGGGAAGTGGACGTGATCCTGATAGTTCAGGGCGCGGGTCAGGACGCGTAGAAACTGCGCCTGGTGCCAGAGCACAAGACAGAAAGACATCCACCATACCTAGCTTCATGTCTCAGTTTACAGGGCGTCGCAGGACATCACTCTCGAGGTCCGACCACTGCGAACAGGTGGTCGGTTGGATGTCAGCTGATACTGCTTCCAGTCGGTTAAGCACCACCCTGTCTTCCACCAAGTCCACTCTCAGTAGCCAAGAGTCTGGTCAACATAATCCTCACTCTGATCATCCTTCCTCCCACCATAGAGGATCTGGTCAAAGAAGTGATCCCACACTGGGATATAGTGAGGAGCTCGTCTCATCACCAATCCTTAATTTGAACCTCTCTCCAAGCACGCTTGCAGAGGAACATGAGATCTTGTGCCCTGATTCACAACCTCTAGAGGGTACCCAATCACAAGAAGATGACAGAGGTGAACGGCATTTAAGGTCAAAGGAAGTGGATGATGATGATGATGAGACCAGTTGCCATTAAATCAACCACTATTACTGTCTCAAGACCTTGATGAGGAGGATGATATACAGTTGTCAATGACTGAGTATGTGGTGGGATCAAGACATGAGGAGGATGATCAGAGTGAGGAAGTGGAGGAGGACTTGGTGGACGATGAGGTGACTGACCCCACCTGGGAAGGTGTAGAGCCGAGCGATGACAGCAGTCCTGAGGGTGAGCCATCTGCAGCACCGCAACAGGCTGGAAGAGGCAGTGGTGTGGCTACAGAAAGAAGGCGGACCGCACCAAACCGGCCCGCAAATGTTCCACGGAGCACCCCCTTGCGTAAATCTCCCTTGCCAAGGGGTAGGTGTTCCGCGGTATGGCGTTTTTTTAAGGAAAGTGCGGACGACAAAAGAATTGTAGTTTGCAACCTGTGCAACACCAGAATGAGCCGAGGCATGAACACTAGAAACCTCACCACCACCAGCATGATCCGACACATGGCATCCAAGCACCGTAATAAGTGGGAGGAACGCCCGGATCGCCAATCTGTGTCAGCAGGCCACACCACTGCCTCCTCTTCCCCTGTTTTCGGTGCCGGCCAATCGCCTGTCGAAGGCGCAGGCCCGCATACCTCCCGCCCTGCACCTGTACCATCTGAAGCACCATCAGCGACCACATCCACTTCCCTGTCCCAGCGCAGCGTCCAAATGTCGTTACCCCAGGCATTTGAGCTCAAGCGAAAATACCCAGCCACCCACCCACAGGCTATAGCACTAACCTCACACCTTTCCAAATTACTGGCCATCGAAATGCTGCCATTTAGGCTTGTGGAGACTGAGTCCTTCCGCAGCCTGATGGCAGCAGCTTTCCCTCGGTACGCAATCCCCAGCCGCCACTACTTTTCCCGGTGTGCTGTCCCCGCCTTACACCACCATGTGTCCCGAAACATCACCCGTGCCCTGACCAACGCAGTTACTGGGAAGGTCCACTTAACGACTGACACATGGACAAGTGCTTGTGGCCAGGGACGCTACATTTCCCTGACGGCACACTGGGTGAATGTCGTGGAGGCTGGGAGCGACTCGGACCCTGGGATGGCACAGGTGCTACCCACGCCGAGGATTGCGGGCCCTACCTCCATCAGGGTTTCCGCCAGCACCTACGTTATTGGCTCCTCCTCCTCCGTTTCCACCTCCGAATTCTCTGCGCGCAGCGCCACTCACCCATCAGCCGGTAGCTGGAAGCAGTGTATCACTGCAGTGGGGAAGCGTCAACAGGCCGTGCTGAAGCTGATCTGCCTTGGGGACAAACAGCACACGGCCTCAGAGCTGTTGCAGGGGATTAGTCACCAGACCGAGCAGTGGCTCTCGCCACTCAACCTGCAACCAGGCATGGTTGTGTGTGATAATGGGCGTAACTTGGTGGCGGCTTTGGAGCTCGGCAAGCTCACACACGTACCATGCCTAGCGCATGTATTTAATTTAGTGGTTCAGCGATTTCTAAAAACCTACCCCAATTTGCATGATCTCTTGACCAAGGTGCGCTGCGTGTGTGCACATTTCCGTAAGTCATCTACAGCTTCAGCCGGCCTGTTGAAGCTGCAGCAGCGCTTACAATTGCCAGCTCACCGGCTGCTGTGTGACGTGAGCACGCGCTGGAACTCCACCTTCCACATGTTGGCCCGGCTTTGTGAGCAGCAGAGGGCAGTAGTGGAGTACCAGCTGTTACACGGTCGTCGCCTCTCCGTTCAACTTCCTGTAATCAGAAGTGAGGAGTGGGAATGGATGTCAGACCTCTTTGAGGTTTTACGCAATTTTGAGGAATCGACACAGATGGTGAGCGGCGATAACGCTATTATCAGTGTAACCATCCCACTTCTGTGTCTACTGAAACGCTCGCTGCTCACAATTAAAACCGACGCTTTGCATGTGGAAGAGGTGGAAATGCGGGAGGAAGAGCTTACACAAGGTGATAGCCAGAGCACCCTCACTTCGTCTTCTCAGCGACAATTGGAGGAGGCGGAGGAGGAGGAGGAGGAGGAGGAAGACACGGTTGCCTCCGCTACAGAGGGTAGCCATGGAACTTTAGTTCCATCTCTTCAGCGTGGGTGGGCAGAAGAGGAGGAAGAGGATGAGGAGATTGAGAGTCATCCTCCTGGTGAGGACAGCGAAATCTTGCCTGTTGGTACTCTGGCACACATGGCTGACTTTATGTTAGGCTGCCTTTCCCGTGACCCACGCGTTATACGCATTTTAGACAACACGGATTACTGGGTGTTCACCCTTCTGGACCCCCGCTACAAAGATAATTTCTCATCTCTCATTCCTCCGGTGGAGAGGACAAGCAAAATGGTGCAATACCAGAAGGTTCTTGTCAAAAAATTGCTCCAAAATTTTCCATCTGACAACGCTGGCGGCAGAGTACGTGCTACCTTGGCCAACCGAGAAGGGGAGAAAAGGGGAGCACACAGCAGTTCCGACAAAGGCAGGGCAACACTCTCCAAGGCGTGGGACACCTTCATGACACCCCGCCAGCACCCTCACCCTGATGCGCAGCCTAGTGTCACAAGGAGGGAAAAGTTTTGGAAGATGGTGAAGGAGTACGTAGCAGACCGTGTCAGCATCCTCAATGATCCCTCTGTGCCTTACAACTACTGGGTGTCCAAGCTGGACACGTGGTATGAACTGGCACTCTACGCCTTGGAGGTGCTGGCCTGCCCTGCCGCCAGCGTTCTGTCTGAGCGGGTATTTAGTGCTGCTGGTGGCATCATAACAGATAAGCGTATCCGCCTTTCCACCAAAAATGCTGATAGGTTGACACTTATAAAAATGAACAAGGCCTGGATTTCCCCTGACTTCTCCACTCCACTGGAGGAAAGCCCCGGGGGAACATAAACTCACTTTATATATGTTATTTACAATGATGGGAATACTCTGTATTCCCATTCACCCCTTCCACCCAAAAAACGGGTATATGGTTGACTCTCTTCCATATGCCCAGTGATATAATTTTTATATAGGGCCAGCTCACCAGCGGGCCCAGTGATATAATTTTTATATAGGGCCAGCTCACCAGCGGGCGCAGTTTGACAATTTTTGTATAGGTCAGCTCACCAGCGGGCCTTCTCATATAATGTTTTATTGGGTCAGCTCTCTAGCGGGCCCTCTCATATAATGTTTTATAGCGTCAGCTCACTAGCGGGCCTTCGCATATAATGTTTAGGATGGTCAGCTCCGCAGCAGACCCTCACCCATAATGTTTTGGATGGTCGGCTCAGCGCACGTTTCCCTCTTAATCATGGCCCCAGTTCAGAAAAATCGAGGAAATTTTTGGGAGAATTTGCCTTTGCGCACGTTTCCCTCTTAATCATGGCCTCAGTTCAGAAAAATCAAGGAAATTTTTGGGAGAATTTGTCTCTGCGCACGTTTCCCTCTTAATCATGGCCTCAGTTCAGAAAAATCGATGACATTTTTTGCAGAATTTGCAGATGATATACAAGTAAATATACAGCAAATACTGTTTGGTAACAATTTTTCGCCTAAAGTCGTTTTTATCTGCCTTTTTGTGTGTTTTACGGTCAGTCTGTAAAAATGGCGTACTACGGGCGAAACATCGTTCCCAGCAGCGATGTTGGAGTCCAAGATGCATCCAGACATCCTCCCTATGCTGTCCCTGAACCATTTCTGTGGTGTTTCCATCATTTTCTGCCCTTTTCCTATGGACCAGGCACCCTCCCCTCATCAGAGCAGGGGGTGCCTGGTGTAATGCTCGAGTCCTCCCATTGACTTCAATGGGGCTCGGGTGCTCGGCCGAGCACTCGAGCCTCCGGGGGTGCTCGGTCAGAGCACCCGAACACCCGAGCATTGGGGTGCTCGCTCATCACTACCAGTGACATGTCAGGACCGTCAACAGTTTCCTTGCCTAAAGGACCAGTGATGAGACGTATTTTGTGCTCAGAGTGATCCTGTGGGAGAGCTGTTAGCACTACCAAAGTCTGAAATTGACCGCTCCAAGACCATATTGATCTATCTCAAACCCCCGTTCAGCACTCCTGTACACATTATAAGACACGTGCCGGTGCACCGAAGTCCTTTATGCAGTCCTTAACCACAATCCACCCCTAGGATCTCTGGTACTAAAGGGGTTCAAGGGATAGTATTGTTTCAAAATAGAAGCAACTCCAATTAATCTTCATATTATCTGGGCCATGGAGAGTGTTATTTCAATACTGTCGGAGTTGTAGTTCAAGAGTAATTGAATGATAAAATATCCCCCTCCCGCCTCTTTTACTGATGTAATACTGCTCACCTGAGAGCAGCAAGACTGTCCGGATGGATCACAGAGAGGGACAATCTTCAGTGAGCATAAGGAAAAACCTGAAAAAACAGTCAAGGGGGGCAGGATTTTCCTTATGATCACAGTAAGAAGATTGTCCCTTGCTGTGATCTGACCGGTCAAGAGACCAGGCGGCTTACACCAGGTGAAAAGGGCAGGAGGGGGATACTTTATCATTCAATTACTCTTGAACTACAGCTCTGACTGAATTGAAACAACACTCTTCATGGCCCAAATACAATGAAGATTAATTGGAGCTGCTGTTTTTGTGATACATTACTATCATTACTATAGCCCTTTATATGACTATCCCACAAGTGTAAGGGACCCCTATATGAGAACCACTAATATGGCATCTTCACAAACTTTTCTACTGTGTCTTCAAAAATGAATGGTTCTCTTCCATTTCATCTACCTGATTCCTGTTGATCTGAGCACATAGCTGTTTGATAAGGAACAATTTGTCTCATACATTTCTAGAAAAAAGCACTGACTATCATTATCTTAGAAAAACACGGACTAAGTTGGTTACTATGGAAATTTTCTAAACATTTTGGGACATAATATTTTAAAAGTATTTCTAATGGTTATCTCAGATGCAATATTTTCACCTCCTGGAGGGAAAAATCCATGAGATAAAAATAGAGATATTGAACTGATTTTAGAATGGTACAATTTGGTATTCTAATCACAAGCAGCATTTCTCTAGAACAGAAACTGGATAGTTCGACAAGGCTGGAGGTCAGTATGTGTGGTTCTATGAATATCAGCCTAGTGGGACAAGGCTGAGGGTCAGTATGTGTGGTTCTATGAATGTCAGAGCAGTGGGACAAGGCTGGGGGTCAGTATGTGTGGTTCTATGGCTATCAGTGTAGTGGGACAAGGCTGGGGGTCAGTATGTGTGGTTCTATGGATACCAGTGCAGTGGGACAAGGCTGGAGGTCAGTATGTGTAGTTCTATGGCTACCAGTGCAGTGGGACAAGGCTGGAGGTCAGTATGTGTAGTTCTATGGCTACCAGTGCACTGGGCAAGGCTGGAGGTCAGTATGTGTGGTTTTATGAATGTCAGAGCAGTGTGACAAGGCTGAGGGTCAGTATGTGTGGTTCTATGAATGTCAGAGCAGTGGGACAAGGCTGAGGGTCAGTATGTGTGGTTCTATGGCTATCAGTGTAGTGGGACAAGGCTGAGGGTCAGTATGTGTGGTTCTATGGCTATCAGTGTAGTGGGACAAGGCTGAGGGTCAGTATGTGTGGTTCTATGGCTATCAGTGTAGTGGGACAAGGCTGAGGGTCAGTATGTGTGGTTCTATGAATGTCAGAGCAGTGGGACAAGGCTGAGGGTCAGTATGTGTGGTTCTATGAATGTCAGAGCAGTGGGACAAGGCTGAGGGTCAGTATGTGTGGTTCTATGAATGTCAGAGCAGTGGGACAAGGCTGAGGGTCAGTATGTGTGGTTCTATGGATACCAGTGCAGTAGGACAAGGCTGAGGGTCAGTATGTGTGGTTCTATGGATACCAGTGCAGTAGGACAAGGCTGAGGGTCAGTATGTGTGGTTCTATGGGTATCAGTGTACTGGAAAAAGGCTGAAGGTCAGTATGTGTGGTTCTATGGATATCAGTGCAGTGGGACAAGGCTGGGGGTCAGTATGTGTGGTTCTATGGATACCAGTGCAGTGGGACAAGGCTGGAGGTCAGTATGTGTAGTTCTATGGATACCAGTGCAGTAGGACAAGGCTGGGGGTCAGTATGTGTGGTTCTATGGATACCAGTGCAGTAGGACAAGGCTGAGGGTCAGTATGTGTGGTTCTATGGATACCAGTGCAGTAGGACAAGGCTGAGGGTCAGTATGTGTGGTTCTATGGATACCAGTGCAGTGGGACAAGGCTGGGGGGTCAGAATGTGTGGTTCTATGGATACCAGTGCAGTGGGACAAGGCTGGGGGTCAGTAAGTGTGGTTCTATGGATATCAGTGTAGTGGGACAAGGCTGAAGGTCAGTATGTGTAGTTCTATGGATACCAGTGCAGTAGGACAAGGCTGGAGGTCAGTATGTGTAGTTCTATGGATATCAGTGCAGTAGGACAAGGCTGGAGGTCAGTATGTGTAGTTCTATGGATACCAGTGCAGTGGGACAAGGCTGGAGGTCAGTATGTGTGGATCTATGGATATCAGTGCAGTGTGACAAGGCTGGGGGTCAGTATGTGTGATTCTATGGATATCAGTGCAGTGGGACAAGGCTGGAGGTCAGTATGTGTGGTTCTATGGATACCAGTGCAGTGGGACAAGGCTGAGGGTCAGTATGTGTGGTTCTATGGATACCAGTGCAGTGGGACAAGGCTGGAGGTCAGTATGTGTAGTTCTATGGCTATCAGTGCAGTGGGACAAGGCTGGAGGTCAGTATGTGTAGTTCTATGGCTACCAGTGCACTGGGACAAGGCTGAGGGTCAGTATGTGTGGTTCTATGGATACCAGTGCAGTAGGACAAGGCTGGGGGTCAGTATGTGTGGTTCTATGGATACCAGTGCAGTGGGACAAGGCTGGGGGTCAGTAAGTGTGGTTCTATGGATATCAGTGTAGTGGGACAAGGCTGAAGGTCAGTATGTGTAGTTCTATGGATACCAGTGCAGTAGGACAAGGCTGGAGGTCAGTATGTGTAGTTCTATGGATATCAGTGCAGTAGGACAAGGCTGGAGGTCAGTATGTGTGGATCTATGGATACCAGTGCAGTAGGACAAGGCTGGGGGTCAGTAAGTGTGGTTCTATGGATACCAGTGCAGTGGGACAAGGCTGAGGGTCAGTATGTGTGGTTCTATGGATACCAGTGCAGTAGGACAAGGCTGAGGGTCAGTATGTGTGGTTCTATGGATACCAGGGCAGTAGGACAAGGCTGAGGGTCAGTATGTGTGGTTCTATGAATGTCAGAGCAGTGGGACAAGGCTGGGGGTCAGTATGTGTGGTTCTATGGATACCAGTGCAGTAGGACAAGGCTGAGGGTCAGTATGTGTGGTTCTATGGATACCAGTGCAGTAGGACAAGGCTGAGGGTCAGTATGTGTGGTTCTATGGATACCAGGGCAGTAGGACAAGGCTGAGGGTCAGTATGTGTGGTTCTATGGATACCAGTGCAGTAGGACAAGGCTGAGGGTCAGTATGTGTGGTTCTATGGATACCAGTGCAGTAGGACAAGGCTGAGGGTCAGTATGTGTGGTTCTATGGATACCAGGGCAGTAGGACAAGGCTGGAGGTCAGTATGTGTGGTTCTATGGATACCAGTGCAGTAGGACAAGGCTGAGGGTCAGTATGTGTGGTTCTATGGCTATCAGTGTAGTGGGACAAGGCTGGGGTTAGTAAGTGTGGTTCTCTGTAAGTAGTTTGCAGCCAGACACAAGTGCAGCAGACAGACAGAAGTATGTAGTTTCAAAAACTGCAGTACTTAAGTCAAGCTTGAGGTAAGCTCAGGCTATTACTATTACTTCACTCTTACTTCTCTCTTCTTTTCTATTGTAGACAAAAAACTTAAAAAAAAAAAAAAATAAAAAATCTTACTATCATTCTTTAATACTGCTTATGTTGTAGTACTTGGAATTGTGTTGCATTTAGTATTTAGTTTGAATTGTGTGTTTATTTACTTTGGTTAATTTGGATCATTAGTGCTTAAGTTTGTATTTGGCTTGTTTTGGTTTCTGCATAGTGTGCGTAGGTGTCTATTTGGGTGTAGCTGGTAACTGGTTTCATTAGATTAGCATAAGAAAAGGCTTGGCTCGCTTCGTTAGCGTATCAACTGCAGTAGGTGTATTTATAGGAGGTTTCAACTCTGTGAGTTTACTCTGTAAGTAGTTTGCAGCCAGACACAAGTGCAGCAGACAGACAGAAGTGTGTAGTTTCAAAAACTGCAGTACTTAAGTCAAGCTTAAGTCAAGTCTTTGACAGTCTTCTTCTTTCTTTCTTTCTTTCTTTCTTTCTTTCTTTCTTTCTTTCTTTCTTTCTTTCTTTCTTTCTTTCATTCTTTCTTTCTTTCTTTCTTTCTCTGTAAAGTACAATTTAATGACAATGTAATATCCAACACCTACTAAATCAGTTAGTAGATTTTATGACCAGCTGTTTGTTACTAGATCTTCCATGATCTCCACCCATTGTGCGCTCTACCTAGAATCATTCATATCCCTCTGTGTGATAATACTGACCCAGTACACAAACCAATTAGCATACCTGGGAACTCTCCAAATCTGTCCCGGAGACTCCGGGTTTTTGCACCTGATTACTGGTCCTCCAGGGACAGAGGCTGATTCTCCGGTGGTGGTCAGTTTCATAAGAAACTCCACCCACTTCTCCTCCTTCCCTCCCTGTTTCTTCCATTTCCTCCCCTCTTCTCTGCCTCACACCCTCTTCCTTCCATTCCCCCCTCTTCTCCACCTAACACTCTCTTCTTTCACCCCCCTCTTCTCCTCCTTCCCACCCTCTTCCTTCCATTTCCCCCCTTCTCCTCCTTCACACCCTCTTCCTTCAATTCCCCCTACCCCTCCTTCCCATCCTCTTCCTTCCATTTCCTCCCCTCTTCTCCTCCTTCCCACCCTCTTCCTTCCATTTCCCTCCCTCTTCCCCTCCTTCCCACCCTCTTCCTTCCATTCCCCCCTTCCCCTCCTTCCCACCCTCTTCCTTCCATTTCCCTCCCTCTTCCCCTCCTTCTCACCCTCTTCCTTCCATTTCCCTCCCTCTTCCCCTCCTTCCCACCCTCTTCCTTCCATTCCCCCCTTCCCCTCCTTCCCACCCTCTTCCTTCCATTTTCCCCCTCTCCTCCTCCTTCCCACCCTCTTCCTTCCATTTCCCTCCCTCTTCTCCTCCTTCCCACCCTCTTCCTTCCATTTCCCTCCTTCTTCCCCTCCTTCCCACCCTCTTCCTTCCATTCCCCCCTTCCCCTCCTTCCCACCCTCTTCCTTCCATTCCCCCCTTCCCCTCCTTCCCACCCTCTTCCTTCCATTTCCCTCCCTCTTCCCCTCCTTCCCACCCTCTTCCTTCCATTTCCCTCCCTCTTCCCCTCCTTCCCACCCTCTTCCTTCCATTCCCCCCTTCCCCTCCTTCCCACCCTCTTCCTTCCATTTCCCTCCCTCTTCCCCTCCTTCCCACCCTCTTCCTTCCATTTCCCTCCCTCTTCCCCTCCTTCCCACCCTCTTCCTTCCATTCCCCCCTTCCCCTCCTTCCCACCCTCTTCCTTCCATTCCCCCCTTCCCCTCCCTCTTCTCCTACATTCCACCCTATTCCTTCCACCCCCTTCTTCTCCTCCTTCCCACCCCCTTCCTTCAATTCCCCCCTCTTCTCCTCCTTCCCACCCTCTTCCTTCCATCCCCCCTCTTCTCCTCCTTTCCACCCTATTCCTTCCATTCCCCCCTCTTCTTCTCCTCCCCACCCTCTTCCTTCCATTTCCCCCTCTTCTCCTCCTTCCCACCCTCTTCCTTCCATTCCCCTCCTCTTCTCCTCCTCCCCACCCTCTTCCTTCCATCCCCCCCTTCTCCTCCTTCCCACTTCCCTCCCACTTTTATGACATGTCCTCTAATCCCCACCCCCACTCAGTGAGTAAGCCCCGCCCCCTCTGGAAACAACTCTCATCCCCAGTGGCACCACTTAGTTGACTCCACAAGACAAAGTTCCCCGGTATGCCAATTAGAATAAAGAGGCACCCACACTGTGCCACCAGCACCAACAAATGAAGACTCTTTTCTCCAAAACTATTTAATACAAAAAAAATTACATAATTCAAAGGGTTAATATACATAGTAGGAAACGTATAATTAGACTCAACACATATTAACCCATTTGGGTGTCAGAGGGATATCGGCAATGCATTGGATACCACCTCTAGAACTCAAAAGGCAAATCAAATGCTATATGCGTTGATGACCTGTCTGGTATACAAGAGGTTAAACACCTCATCTAAATCCCTGAGAGCTGGGGAACGTCGCCTATGGTTCTGTTTCCCCAGACTTGTCCCAGATATTCTTAGTAGATGAGGCCTGCGGTGTGACTGTACAGATCAGACAGTGCACGCGGGTGATTAGACAGCTCTGTCTTCCTGTATTAATAAGGGGCAGGGGGTACAGTTCTACTGGAGATAGGAAACCAATACACTGTGCTGCGCTGTGCAACTCAACCTGCTGATGTTCCACGGTTAAAGATGAGAACTGCAGGGGTTACTGACGGAAGCTCTTAACTGAACATATCACCAGAACAGCCCCCCGCAGACAGGGCTTTTATTAGATACATTAGGAGCAAGGCTAATATGTTAGGCAATGAATCACAAATCCCACCTGTAGTATCAAGTTTAGCTGTGATTTTCCATGAATATTTCAGCATTTCTCTTTTGGTCGGATTACAATCCTTTCACTTTATTTAACATAAGTACACACAAGTATACATACACACACACTCAAATAGGCACATACACATATATACACACACTTACATACACACACATATGTATCCACACATACATACACACACATGTATGCACACACAAACACATTTATACACATTTATACACACACTCGCATTTACACACATGTATGCACACACTCATACATGTATGTACACATATACACATTTATGCACTCACATACACATTTATGCTCACACACTCACATGTACAGACATGTATGCATACACATATATTCACACACTCAAATATATACACATGTATGCACACGCTTATACACACATATTCACAAATACACACGCACATGTATGCACACACACACACAGACAGACACGAATGCACACACGTGCACCCAGGAAAACACATATACACACAAACACACACACATTCACTCACGCTCACTCAAATGCACACACATACACATACTTGTTGAAACTGTAAGACTTATTAACCCTATTTAGGAAGGATTGTTATATATTCTAAATGTTTCTTGTTCATTTCTTTTTTTTTTTTGTGCAAAGCTGATTACTTTTAGTTTAGTTTAATGTCTAGGGATATATCATGACTGGATAATCCAATCACATTGTGTTTAACTAAATGGATTCCAGAATAAGATCAACACGGGAACATTCTTAGGGTGTTATACACTAAGGTGTGATAAAGAGGTGATAAAGTGGAGATGACTTCTCTAGTGATATCACTTCTCCAGCTCCTATGTTATTATATATCGCCAATGCACTAAGATTTCAAGAGCTGGAGAAATCTTAGTACATACAGTCTGTAGAATAACATAGGAACTGGAGAAGTGATATCACTGGAGAAGTTATCTCCACTGTATCACTTTCCTATCACATCATACTGCATCTCCATGTTTTAGCATCACTTCTCCAGTTCCTATATTATTCTATTGATCCAAAGCTGGAGAAATCTTAGTGCATCGGCTCCATAGAATAACATAGGACTTGGAGAAATGATATCAATGGAGAAGTCATCTCCACTTTATCACCTCTTTATCATTGGAATTAATCGCCCAAGGAGGTGGTTATGGCAGATACAATGGATACATTTAAGAGAAGATTAGATACATTTATTTCAAAAGGGAACATATAGAGTTATACTGTTAATTAGTAGGCAGATCAGGAAGGTCTGATAAAGACTAACTTATCTGGTAGTAGGAAAGCTATAAAATTCTCAGTTACTGGGGTATGAGGAGAAGGTTGAACTTGATGGACTTGTGTGTTTATTCAACCTGATTTACTATGTTACTCTCTTACTATCGCACCTTAGTGCATCTCCCCCCTTGTCTTGGTCCTACTTGTCTTCCTTCACCACTGTTTAGCAAATCATTCTCCCACCTCCCCTTGCACATAGAGGGCTAACGATTTGAGAGTGGGGAAGGTAATGTAAGACTAAGACAGAAAATGCCTTAATTAGGGTAATCTATAAATATAAATAACAAATTAGATTTCTAAATATAAAAATGGCTAATGTGACTTATAGTTATTGTGAAATCTATTTCAAAATCACCAAAGTTATTTATAGATTATGGGATTCCATTAAAACATGTTTAAAGGGATAGTAATGGTTAATTTAAGTTAATTTAATATTGTAGACATTAAAAAAAGATTAATATCAATGTAAGTCTTATCTCTCAAACCTTTATGATCTGAGAGATATAACTTGCTAAAGTTACCTTTTCCTGGCTGTTTTACTCAAGTCTGCCATCTAGCTGACAGCTGCAGATTCCGGTCATTTGACCAGACAGAGGCTCTTCAGCAGAGCTGAAATCATGCTATTTAGAAATAAATACTTAATTGGAACGGTCTACAAAGTGTGCTTGCAAGCCAGGCACACTTTGTAGACCATTCCAAATTAAGTATTTATCTTTAGATAACGTTATATTGGCGCTGCTGAAGAGCCACACCTGGTCAAGTGACCAGAATCTGCTTCTGACAGCTTTACAGCTCGTCAAGCAGAAAGGGGAGGGAGCGGAGAACTTTATTTTCCTATATCTCTCAAACCATAATGGTTTGAGAGACAGGAATAAGTGCAAGTACTCTTTTTTAATTGTATATACCATATTGTTAATACTTTTTTTCTGACATTACTATCCTTTTAATATTCACTATGTATGTGATGTGCACTGTGCAGGGATGACAGTGACCTCCACTGCACACATTTGTGAATATAATGTGACAATCAAAACAAAATCCTATTTTTCAGAAAAGGTCAATTGATTTAAATGAATTGGAGTTTTCTCTTGCACCTAACTGAATAAGGCTAGCGACATAGTGTCCTGTGTTTACTATCTAAGTCATCTAATGCAATATATTTCATATTTAATATATTTATTTAGTATATATATATATATATATATATATATATATATATATATATTTCAGTTGACAAATAACCATCAATATGCCCAAGAGATACAATTTCTTCCAAAGCAAGGAACCAGACCATTTTGCTTCCAGCGCTTCTATAGCTACATTATCTCTGTTACTAGTGAAATACGATCAAACCAAATTACAGACAGTTTTAAAGCCTCTCTTATCCCTATGAGGGTACTATATACCCATCACATGTCCTAAAAAGGAAATAAAAGCACCTTTCTTATAACAGATTTCTCATCCTGGTGGGACAGGTTTGTGGATTAATCATCCCTTTTCCACAGAATGATAAGCATGAAGCCTCTACAACAGTCTCCTGCATGTATGAAAAGTGCCAGAGATTGTCACCTTGATAAATACTGGGCCCTAATGTCTCAGTCACAATGGGAATGATAAAGTGAGTGAATTATTGCCATGTGTCAAGAATGGAAAGTAATAGGTGTTAGTTTCTAAAGATCTAATTTATTTTTTTTAGTAAAAACTTTTTACTTAGTTTTATTGACAGCTATATGTTCAGTGTTGCACTTTGATACCCAAACGGTAAATCCAGGCTCTGAATCTACAGAAATGATAGTCATATTGAGACGCTGACTTGTCAATTCCTCCTAGTGGCCAGTTCAGTGAGACAGAACTGCAGAACCGGTGAGAAATGCAGAAATAAAAAAAAATCCACCTTATTTTCTTAAAAAATTTACTAAAGCCTCAGAGAAATTTTACATTATAATAAAACTGAGATAAGCCTCAGTGACTGGCTAGTAGTGTTCATTTAAAGGATCATAATGGGCATTTGGGAGAGACAGCATTGCCTTGTTAAGATAAAAAAAATAAAATAACAGATTAGAGCCCTCAAAAAATATGAATTTATTACAAAATCAAAGAAATCCACACCAAGTGGCCAGTAGTATTCAGTTAAATGATAGAACATGTTCCATATAGAAAACCTAGCTTTACAACTGAAAGACTGATGAATATTTTTTTAGTAGGAACTGCTGAAAAATTCTTCTATGGGAAGAAATAGGTGAAAAACAGCCTGTTTCACCTCCCATGATGCAGCACTTGTAATCTCAGCACTTAACACCCTCTTACCCCATTGTATGTCTCCCTTTATCCATTTAGACTGTAAGCTCCTTGGGGCAGGGACCTCTCTCCCATTGTTTCTATGAATGTCGCACTTATTTCATCCCCTCTTATTTATTGTAACATATGTCTGTTGTAAGGCGCTGCGTACACTGTGTGGCGCCATATAAATAAAGATACATACATACATACATACATACATACATTTTGCTGCAAGAGTATATCTTGTAGTAAACCTGCTTGATTAAGTTGTGTTAAAGGAGCAGTAAACTTTTTTTTATGAAAACACATATTTTACAGAGCATTTACTGCTGAATAAAACAAGGTCACTCCCACTGCTGTCAGATATTTTATTCAAAAATTATAGCAGTTTAAATAATCAGGAAGTGAATTTTCTGTGATTACTTCCTGATAGTTCTAACTGACAGGAAGCGAATTTACTGTGATTACTTCCTGATAGTTCTAACTGACAGGAAGTGAATTTACTGTGATTACTTCCTGATAGTTCTAACTGACAGGAAGCAAATTTACTGTGTTTACTTCCTGATAGTTCTAACTGACAGGAAGTGACAGGCAGTTTCTGTCACATTCTATGGAGAACTGTATGTCTCTGACTTTTCTGACTTTCCTCTCCATTAGAATCTCACAGGGAATCTAATTAGAATTTGACCACTAGAGGGCACCGCTAATGTAAAAAAATCATGGGTTTAAACTGTAATAACTCTGGAAATATACATCTCTCGGCAATGGGAGTACGCATATTTTACTCCATAGGAAAATCTATACCCTTGATCTCAGTATAAGTTGTAGAACCCACCTGACCACAGTATAAGTTGTCATAACCCACTTGATCACAATCATCATCATCATCTTCAGCCATTGTCAATCCACTGCAAAATGAAGGTCTCCTTAGCAAGCCTCCAATAACTTCGGTCCTCTTTTTTTGCCACTGTGTACCAATAAATTTGGTAATTTCATCTACACATTTTGTCTTTGGTCTTCTTCTTGTTTTTTGTTTTTTTTTTAAATATATTTTATTATCAGATCGCTCCATACATATCTCAGATACAGAAATGTAGATATAGAACTTTCAAGTACAGCAAAAACATGCAGAAAACAATATATGCATATCAGTAGACCATACAGAGTGAACCTGAGGTTTTTATTGTTATTTCAACCTCCAATAACCAAAAGTCCCAGAACATAACCTAACTTAAATTTAACTATTCCCCCAACCCCAATTCCTCTCTCTTCTGAACCTGTAGCACCCCCCACACACACACACACACGCCCACCAGCCAGCAATTTCACAGTATCCCGGTATGTACAGAGTTCATACAGATTGTCACACATTAATCATACATCTCAGCCATCCACGCAACAAGTAGGTGTTACCTCAATCAACCATCACCGGTAAGTTGCACATCATCAGGTGCCGCATTATTATCTGCTCTATTTGTCCACCAGTTCTGCCATGTTCCCCAGATCTTGTCAAATTTACTCGGGTTACCCCGGTGTAGATAAACCAATCTATATTGTGGAATGCACTGCAAAACTAGGTTTATCCATGCCCTGCAATTGGGAACTCTACTTGACATCCAGTTCAAGGCCACCACCTTTCTCGCCATCACCAAGAGCTCACTCAGCAGAGATCTGTCAGTGACATCCTCAATCTCATCGGGGAAAGTAGACAATAGACACATTTTTGGAGTCACATGGACAGGTCTCCCCAGCACCAGGACCACAATACGCATTATTTCATTCCAAAACCTCCCAACTCCAGGACACTCCCAGATCAAATGCATGTATGGACCCTGAACATTATCACACCGGAGACAACAGTCAGAACCGGAATTCCCCATTCTGTACAGTCTGACCAGCATATAGTAAATCTGATGTAGGATATTCAACTGTATCATCTGGTGTCTTCTTCTTGGGTGTTTAGTATAGAGTGGAATCCATTCCAAAATTTGTTTAGGCCATCTACCATCAGGTTTTCTTGCTATGCAGCTTGCCCACATAGCATGTATGTATGTTTCTTTATTTTTATTGCTTACAGAGATAATAATAGTACAATACAAAGTACAGGACAGGGATATGAGGATCAATATGTCTTGCCAGTCCTTACTTATGGCTATAAAACATAGGCACTGAATGCCAATTCTACTCTAGAACTTAAGGTTACACAGAGAAATAAGGAGTGGCAAATTCTAAACATAAAAAAGAGACCGAAAATCGGTAAACAAAAGTCTATGAAATCGTTGAAAGAGTAAAGCACCTGAAATGGAAATGGGCAGGTCACATAACGAGATCTGATGGTAGATGGACCAAGCAAATTTTGGAATAGATTCCACTTGATACTAAACACCCAAGAAGAAGACTAAAGACAAGATGTGTAGATGAAATTACCAAATTTGTTGGTACACAGTGGCAACTGTGTGACAAATTAAACTCCAAACTTTATCCCAATATAAGTACTTTTTTTTAGAAACAAATCCTGTTTAAGTACCCTGGTGAGAAAACGTATTGTACAACAGATATGCATACATAGTATATGCTCCAGCACCAGAAATCCATCTTAGTAAACTTGACTCTCTGTATAACTCATTATGCCACTTTATCCTCCAATGTAATAATACTACCCATCACTGTGATATGCTTAAAGGGATAGTAATACTTCGTTTTAACTTTACTTTATTTTGTAGGCATTAAAAAAACATGAAGAATGATATAAGTCTTATCTCTCAAACCTTTATGGTTTATGAGATATTCACAAGCAAAGTTTCCCCTCCCGTCCCTTTTTCCTAGTGTAAGCCATCTCTTCTCAGATGTGAATCTGGTTGTAAGACCAGACAAATAACAGAAGGGGACAATTTTCTTTGTATGAAAACAATGAAAGCCCTTCCCCCTTGACATGTTTTTCAGCTTTTTCCCTTATCTTAATTGAAGATTGTCCCTCTCTGCAGTCTACCTGGGCACCTCCCTTCTGATCTGGTTGAACGGGGGGGGGATACTTTGTTTGTGAATATCTCTTAAACCATAAAGGTTTGAGAGATAAGACTTATATCATTCTTCATGTTTTTTTAATGCTTACAAAATAAAATAAAGTTAAAACGAAGTATTACTATCCCTTTAAAGAACTAAATTGGCTAACACTCAAATCTAGACGTGCCCTTCACCTTTCTTGCTTAGTACACAACCACTTCTCTGGAAAACTACCAGCCTACCTGAGCAGTATGCTCACATCTGCTCTCCATACTAAGTATAACCTCCTCTCCACTACTAACAACTCACTGACTATTCCACACTACCTGAACAGTATAATCACTCCACCTCTCCATACTAACTATAACCTCCACTGCTAACAACTCACTGACTATTCCACACTACCTGAGCAGTATGATCACTCCAGATCTCCATACTAACTATAACCTCCGCTCCACTGCTAATAACTCACTGACTATTCCACACTACTTGAGCAGTATGATCACTCCAGATCTCCATACTAACTATAACCTCCACTCCACTGCTAACAACTCACTGACTATTCCCCACTACCTGAGCAGTATGATCACTCCAGATCTCCATACTAACTATAACCTCCACTCCACTGCTAACAACTCACTGACTATTCCACACTACCTGAGCAGTATGATCACTCCAGATCTCTATACTAACTATAACCTCCACTCCACTACTAACAACTCACTGACTATTCCCCACTACCTGAGCAGTATGATCACTACAGATCTCCATACTAACTATAACTTACACTCCACTGCTAACAACTCACTGACTATTCCACACTACCTGAGCAGTATGATCACTCCAGATCTCCATACTAACTATAACCTCCACTACTAAAACTCACTGACTATTCCACACTACCTGAGCAGTATGATCACTCCAGATCTCCATACTAACTATAACCTCCACTCCTAACAACTCACTGACTATTCCACACTACCTGAGCAGTATGATCACTCCAGATCTCCATACTAACTATAACCTCCACTACTAACAACTCACTGACTATTCCACACTACCTGAGCAGTATGATCACTCCAGATCTCCATACTAACTATAACCTCCACTACTAAAACTCACTGACTATTCCACACTACCTGAGCAGTATGATCACTCCAGATCTCCATACTAACTATAACCTCCACTCCTAACAACTCACTGACTATTCCACACTACCTGAGCAGTATGATCACTCCAGATCTCCATACTAACTATAACCTCCACTACTAACAACTCACTGACTATTCCACACTACCTGAGCAGTATGATCACTCCAGATCTCCATACTAACTATAACCTCCACTACTAACAACTCACTGACTATTCCACACTACCTGAGCAGTATGATCACTCCAGCTCTCCATACTAACTATAACCTCCACTACTAACAACTCACTGACTATTCCACACTACCTGAGCAGTATGATCACTCCAGATCTCCATACTAACTATAACCTCCACTACTAACAACTCACTGACTATTCCACACTACCTGAGCAGTATGATCACTCCAGATCTCCATACTAACTATAATCTCCACTGCTAACAACTCACTGACTATTCCACACTACCTGAGCAGTATGATCACTACAGATCTCCATACTAACTATAACCTCCACTACTAACAACTCACTGACTATTCCACACTACCTGAGGAGTATGATCACTCCAGCTCTCCATACTAACTATAACCTCCACTACTAACAACTCACTGACTATTCCACACTACCTGAGCAGTATGATCACTCCAGATCTCCATACTAACTATAACCTCCACTACTAACAACTCACTGACTATTCCACACTACCTGAGGAGTATGATCACTCCAGATCTCCATACTAACTATAACCTCCACTACTAACAACTCACTGACTATTCCACACTACCTGAGGAGTATGATTGCGTCCCCTCTATTGGTATCGTCTGTCACTGGCACCCCTGCTGTTGGGGTCCCCCATATTCTTACTTACTTGTGTAATCAAGCTCTCGGGAGGCTTGCTGGCTACATTGTTACAAAATAATAACACGATCATTTTCGGGTTTTCTTCATTTTATTTAAACTCTTAGAGTCTAGAAACCCACTCACAACAAATAGATTCGCCTTGATTTGTAGGCATCTTTAGCCCCTGCTCACCTCAGAAATGCACTGTCTTATAAGCTACTAGTGTAAAAGCCAGTGTACATGGGTCAAGGTCTGGGTGATGTTAACCCTTTGAGTGCCAGAGGGGTACACAATGCATTGCAAACCCTTCTGGCACTCAAAGGGTTAAGAGGCTGGCCCTGCTCTGCGTCCTGCCGCCGACACAGTCATCACTGTAGAGACTGCCCGAAATCACAGAATGCTCCCAGCACAGAACTCCCAGCATTCCTACACCTCCCAGCATTCTGTGCTCCCAACATTCCGTGCTCCCAGCATTCTGTGCTCCCAGCATTCTGTGCATTCTGTCAGTCTCTACTATGCATGACAGCTTCTGACAAACATCCTAGCAAATTATTATATAGGATTCTTCGTACACCCTGAGGAATCAGCTAGCTGGGAATGCAGATCCTTCTTGTGCACTGCATGAAGTCATATGTCCCACGCTTCTACAGAGCACTGTGTGTGTGTGCATGTGTTCTTACGCAAAGCACTGTGTGTGTACTTGTACAGAGCAATGGGGGAGATTTATAAAAAGTGTTATTGTTTGTTTTTTGGGAACAGATCCTTAAAATGTCCTTATTCCTTATTATGAGTATTGGTATTAATAAAGTATTCTAGGTATATTTACAAATGTGGTGACCACAAAAATATGAAGTCAGACATGGCCTTAAATGTTTGGTGAAAATTCTGTTGCCAAATTGTCAAAAATAGCAACATTTCTTTATAAATATGCTGAGCCACTTTTACAAACGTCCTGTATCAGAAACAACCTACTACATGGTGTTACGAGTCCCTAAATTGTGTTTAAGACTATTATAAATACCGATGACAACTTAACCCCATCCCGACAATGGACGTACATGTACGTCCCGCAGAATCTGTCACTTAGTGACAAAGGATGTACCTGTACATCCAGGAAGTTGTTGAAGGTAATGGGGGAAAAAAGTTTGGCAGATGTCAAGTGCCAGCTGCATGCACGCGCGGCCAGTCACTAAGGGGTTAAAGCCATTTTAACACTTATTTTCTATTAACTCCACTTTTATAAATCCCCTCCATAGTGTATATGTGTCTAGAGTATTGTGTAAACTATTGTGTTTATGCCCATGCAATTTTAGGCAGGAAGAAATGTGTGCCTCATTCTATGCTTATGTAAGAGTATTTGTGTGTGTGTGTGTGTGTGCATGTGTACGTGTGTGTGTGCATGTGTGTGCATGTGTATGTATGTGTGTGCATGTGTGTGTGTGCATGTGTATGTATGTGTGCATGTGTGTGTGTGTGTGTGCATGTGTGTGAGTGCATGTGTGTGTGTGTGCATGTGTATGTATGTGTGCATGTGTGTGCGTGTGTGTGTGTGTGTAACAGAAGTGTTGTGTGAGAAGATTGTGTTGGTGTATGAGAAATATTCTGTGTGTGCAGGAGTAGTACTTTGTGAGCGTGAATGAGACGTACTATGTATGTGTGTGCGCATAGTCCCATTGTCTGTCTGTCTCACACCCCATCCTGTTTTTGTCTCAAGGAAATATGGTCAGCCTAAGGCTAACTTATATAGGGGTGATACATAACCTTTAATGGAAGATGAGTAACCCTCCACTTACCTAAGTATGGCCATAAAATAATCCTGATGACCCTCACATATTAAGCCAGTCACGGATTTCAGGACCATGGAGGTGACAGTTGCTGATTGTTTTCCCTTTATTCTCTTTCAAATTGAGGTCACTTAACCCTTTAAGGACCACACCAGCACGTCATTAAGCAATGAGTTGCTCAGTGCTCTGGTCCTTAAAGGGGCTAAGATTACAATGAGCAGTGGGTGGAGTTTGCGTCCTGTGGTCTTGCTAGCAACTGTCCAGTTTTCCTCTATGGATCTGACTTCCAGCAATGACCGAAGATATTAACCCTTTGAGTGCCAGAGGGGTACGCAACGCATTGCGTTGAGTACCCCTCTGGCATTCAAAGGGTTACCTCTTGAACATAGGCACAAGGTCAGAATTCACAGAGACCAGTAAGATTTTCTGGCCGTCATAAGATAAACGGGGATTCATGTTTTCTTTAAATGTCTAAATTGATGGATTTCTGTTTCCGTTCTCTTTTTTTGCTCACATAAATCTTGTGTCAAGTCCACAGACTGAATATTGGAGTTTGTAGTAGGAGCCTCCTCACATCCTATTCCCTTTAATGGACTGTAATTAGCAGTTAGGCTGTTTAATAAATACACTGTAGTATTATGTCAATTGAAATGATGTTCCCTGCTGTCTTGAAGGCAGGCTCCAAAGAATAATAAATGGGGATGTACATTTCATCTGTATGGGGTGGAACAAGGGGAATGAGCTCAAGGAATGGCTCCCAGGCGGCTGTTTTCTAAGCCATTGATGGGCAACGGGCGGTCCTCCAGCTGCTATCATACTACAAGTCCTACCATCTCCACCAGCCAATGACTGAGTACCTCAGGGATCTGTACTGGGGCCCATTCTTTTAAATATTTTTATTTGTGATATTGCAAGAAGTCTTCAAGGTGAGGGATGCCTTTCTGCAGATGATACAAAGATCTGCAACAGGGTAGACATTCCTGGGGGAATAAGCCAAATGACAAATGATTTAGGTAAATTAGAACGGACAAAAGTGTGTCAGCTGCAGTTTAATGTTGATAAATGTAAAATAATGCACTTGGGAAGTAAAGAATGCAAAGGTGGAATATAGTATTAAATGGATATAAATACTTCATTTTTTCTTTATTTTATTTTGTAGGCATTAAAAAAAACATGAAGAACGATATAGGTCTTATCTCTCAAGCCTTTATGGTTTGAGAGATATTCACAAGCAAAGTTTCCCCTCCCGCCCCTTTTACCTAGTGTAAGCAATCTCTTCTCAGATGTGGAATCCAGTCCATAGACCAGACAGATAACAGAAGGGGACAATCTTCTTCCTATCAGAACAATGAATGCCCTGCCCCCCTTGATAAGTTTTTCAGGTTTTTCCCTTATCTTAATTGAAGATTGTCCCTCTCTGCAGTCTACCTGGGCACCTCCCTTCTGATCTGACTGAACAGTGTTACAGTAGGTAAAAGGGGTGGGAGGGGGATACGTTGTCATTGAATTACTCTTGAACTACAACTCTGACAGAATTGAAATAACACTCCCCAAAATCCAAATACTATGATGATTAATTAGAGCTGCTTTTATTATGGATAGTGATGAGCGAGCACCCCAATGCTCGGATGTTCGGGTGCTCTGACCGAGCACCCCCTGAGGCTCGAGTGCTCGGCCGAGCACCCGAGCCCCATTGAAGTCAATGGGAGGACTCGAGCATTACACCAGGCACCCCCTGCTCTGATGAGGGGAGGGTGCCTGGTCCATAGGAAAAGGGCAGAAAAAGATGGAAACACTACAGAAATGGTTCAGGGACAGCATAGGGAGGATGTCTGGATGCACCTTGGACTCCAACATCGCTGCTGGGAACGATCTTTCGCCCGTAGTACGCCATTTTTACAGACTGACCGTAAAACACACAAAAAGGAAAATAAAAACGACTTTAGGCGAAAAATTGTTACCAAACAGTATTTGCTGTATATTTACTTGTATATCATCTGCAAATTCTCCCAAAAATTTCATCGATTTTCTGAAGTGAGGCCATGATTAAGAGGGAAACGTGCGCAGAGGCAAATTATCCCAAAAATTTCCTTGATTTTCAGAACTGAGGCCATGATTAAGAGGGAAACGTGCGCAGAGGCAAATTCTCCCAAAAATTTCCTTGATTTTCAGAACTGAGGCCATGATTAAGAGGGAAACGTGCGCAGAGGCAAATTATCCCAAAAATTTCCTTGATTTTCAGAACTGAGGCCATGATTAAGAGGGAAACGTGCGCAGAGGCAAATTCTCCCAAAAATTTCCTTGATTTTCAGAACTGAGGCCATGATTAAGAGGGAAACGTGCGCTGAGCTGACCATCTAAAACATTATGGGTGAGGGTCTGCTGCAGAGCTGACCATCCTAAACATTATATGCGAAGGCCCGCTAGTGAGCTGACGCTATAAAACATTATATGAGAGGGCCCGCTAGAGAGCTGACCCAATAAAACATTATATGAGAAGGCCCGCTGGTGAGCTGACCTATATAAAAATTGGCAAACAGGGCCCGCTGGTGAGCTGGCCCTATATAAAAATTATATCACAGGGCCCGCTGGTGAGCTGGCCCTATATAAAAATTATATCCCAGGGCACGCTGGTGAGCTGGCCCTATATAAAAATTATATCCCAGGGCATATGGAAGAGGAGGAGGAGGATGAGAACATTAAGAGTCAACCATATACCCGTTTTTGGGGTGGAAGGGGTGAATGGGAATACAGAGTATTCCCATCATTGTAAATAACATATATAAAGTGAGTTTATGTTCCCCCGGGGCTTTCCTCCAGTGGAGTGGAGAAGTCAGGGGAAATCCAGGCCTTGTTCATTTTTATAAGTGTCAACCTATCAGCATTGTCGGTGGAAAGGCGGATACGCTTATCTGTTATGATGCCACCAGCAGCACTAAATACCCGCTCAGACAGAACGCTGGCGGCAGGGCAGGCCAGCACCTCCAAGGCGTAGAGTGCCAGTTCATACCACGTGTCCAGCTTGGACACCCAGTAGTTGTAAGGCACAGAGGGATCATTGAGGACGCTGACACGGTCTGCTACGTACTCCTTCACCATCTTCCAAAACTTTTCCCTCCTTGTGACACTAGGCTGCGCATCAGGGTGAGGGTGCTGGCGGGGTGTCATGAAGGTGTCCCACGCCTTGGAGAGTGTTGCCCTGCCTTTGTCGGAACTGCTGTGTGCTCCCCTTTTCTCCCCTTCTCGGTTGGCCAAGGTAGCACGTACTCTGCCGCCAGCGTTGTCAGATGGAAAATTTTGGAGCAATTTTTCAACAAGAACCTTCTGGTATTGCACCATTTTGCTTGTCCTCTCCACCGGAGGAATGAGAGATGAGAAATTCTCTTTGTAGCGGGGGTCCAGAAGGGTGAACACCCAGTAATCCGTGTTGTCTAAAATGCGTACAACGCGTGGGTCACGGGAAAGGCAGCCTAACATAAAGTCAGCCATGTGTGCCAGAGTACCAACAGTCAAGATTTCGCTGTCCTCACCAGGAGGATGACTCTCAATATCCTCATCCTCTTCCTCCTCTTCTGCCCACCCACGCTGAAGAGATGGAACTAAAGTTCCATGGCTACCCTCTGTAGCGGAGGCAACCGTGTCTTCCTCCTCCTCCTCCTCCTCCGCCTCCTCCAATTGTCGCTGAGAAGACGAAGTGAGGGTGCTCTGGCTATCACCTTGTGTAAGCTCTTCCTCCCCCATTTCCACCTCTTCCACATGCAAAGCGTCGGTTTTAATTGTGAGCAGCGAGCGTTTCAGTAGACACAGAAGTGGGATGGTTACACTGATAATAGCGTTATCGCCGCTCACCATCTGTGTCGATTCCTCAAAATTGCGTAAAACCTCGCAGAGGTCTGACATCCATTCCCACTCCTCACTTCTGATTACAGGAAGTTGAACGGAGAGGCGACGACCGTGTAACAGCTGGTACTCCACTACTGCCCTCTGCTGCTCACAAAGCCGGGCCAACATGTGGAAGGTGGAGTTCCAGCGCGTGCTCACGTCACACAGCAGCCGGTGAGCTGGCAATTGTAAGCGCTGCTGCAGCTTCAACAGGCCGGCCGAAGCTGTAGATGACTTACGGAAATGTGCACACACGCGGCGCACCTTGGTCAAGAGATCATGCACATTGGGGTAGGTTTTTAGAAATCGCTGCACCACTAAATTAAATACATGCGCTAGGCATGGTACGTGTGTGTGCTTGCCGAGCTCCAAAGCCGCCACCAAGTTACGCCCATTATCACACACAACCATGCCTGGTTGCAGGTTGAGTGGCGAGAGCCACTGCTCGGTCTGGTGACTAATCCCCTGCAACAGCTCTGAGGCCGTGTGCTGTTTGTCCCCAAGGCAGATCAGCTTTAGCACGGCCTGTTGACGCTTCCCCACTGCAGTGCTACACTGCTTTCAGCTACTGGCTGATGGGGGAGTGGCGGTGCGTGTAGAGAATTCGGAGGTGGAAACGGAGGAGGAGGAGCCAATAACGTAGGTGCTGGCGGAAACCCTGATGGAGGTAGGGCCCGCAATCCTCGGCGTGGGTAGCACCCGTGCCATCCCAGGGTCCGAGTCGCTCCCAGCCTCCACGACATTCACCCAGTGTGCCGTCAGGGAAATGTAGCGTCCCTGGCCACAAGCACTTGTCCATGTGTCAGTCGTTAAGTGGACCTTCCCAGTAACTGCGTTGGTCAGGGCACGGGTGATGTTACGGGACACATGGTGGTGTAATGCGGGGATGGCACACCGGGAAAAGTAGTGGCGGCTGGGGACCGCGTACCGAGGGACAGCTGCTGCCATCAGGCTGCGGAAGGACTCAGTGTCCACAAGCCTAAATGGCAGCATTTCGATGGCCAGTAATTTTGAAAGGTGTGAGGTTAGTGCTATGGCCTGTGGGTGGGTGGCTGGGTACTTTCTCTTGCGCTCAAATGCCTGGGGTAACGACATTTGGACGCTGTGCTGGGACAGGGAAGTGGATGTGGTCGCTGATGGTGCTTCAGATGGTACAGGTGCAGGGCGGGAGGTATGCGGGCCTGCGCCTTCGACAGGCGATTGGCCGGCACCGAAAACAGGGGAAGAGGAGGCAGTGGTGTGGCCTGCAGACACAGATGGGCGATCCAGGCGTTCCTCCCACTTACTACGGTGCTTGGATGCCATGTGTCGGATCATGCTGGTGGTGGTGAGGTTTCTAGTGTTCATGCCTCGGCTCATTCTGGTGTGGCACAGGTTGCAAACTACAATTCTTTTGTCGTCCGCACTTTCCTTAAAAAAACGCCATACCGCGGAACACCTACCCCTTGGCAAGGTAGATTTACGCAAGGGGGTGCTCCGTGGAACATTTGCGGGCCGGTTTGGTGCGGTCCGCCTTCTTTCTGTAGCCACACCACTGCCTCTTCCAGCCTGTTGCGGTGCTGCAGATGGCTCACCCTCAGGACTGCTGTCATCGCTCGGCTCTACACCTTCCCAGGTGGGGTCAGTCACCTCATCGTCCACCAAGTCCTCCTCCACTTCCTCACTCTGATCATCCTCCTCAAGTCTTGATCCCACCACATACTCAGTCATTGACAACTGTATAACATTCTCCTCAACAAGGTCTTGAGACGGAAATAGTGGTTGATTTAATGGCAACTGTGTCTCATCATCATCATCATCATCATCCACTACTTCCTTTGACCTTAAATGCCGTTCACATCTGTCATCTTCTTGTGATTGGGTAGCCTCTAGAGGTTGTGAATCAGGGCACAAGATGTCATGTTCCTCTGCAAGCGTGCTTGGAGAGAGGGTCAAATGAAGGATTGGTGATGAGACGAGCTCATCACTATATCCCAGTGTGGGATCACTTCTTTGACCAGACCGTGTATGGTGGGAGGAAGGATGATCAGAGTGAGGATTATGTTGACCAGACTCTTGGCTACTGAGAGTGGACTTGGTGGAAGACAGGGTGGTGCTTAACCGACTGGAAGCAGTATCAGCTGTCATCCAACCGACCACCTGTTCGCACTGGTCGGACCTCGAGAGTGATGTCCTGCGACGCCCTGTGAAATCAGACATGAAGCTAGGTATGGTGGATGTCTTTCTTTCTTGTGCTCTGGCACCAGGCACAGTTTCTCCGCGTCCTGACCCGCGCCCTGAACTTTCAGGATCACGTCCACTTCCCCGTCCCTTTTTACCCGCCTTCTTCATCTTACACGATATATATGACTTTAATATATATGAGTTTGAAAACTTAACAGTATTTCTTACTATTCTGCAACTCTGCAGAGTACACAGAATAGGCTGCTAAACTGCGGTGACACACACTGAATGGAATAAGTGACTTTAATATTTGAGTTTGAAAAATTAACAGTATTTCTTACTATTCTGCAACTCTGCAGAGTACACAGAATAGGCTGCTAAACTGCGGTGACACACACTGAATGGAATATGTGACTTTAATATTTGAGTTTGAAAACTTAACAGTATTTCTTATAATTCTGCAACTCTGCAGAGTACACAGAATAGGCTGTTAAACGGCGTTGAAACACACTGAATGGAATATGTGACTTTAATATTTGAGTTTGAAAACTTAACAGTATTTCTTATAATTCTGGAACTGTACAGAGTACACAGAATAGGCTGTTAAACGGCGGTGAAAGACACTGAATGGAATATGTGACTTTAATATTTGAGTTTGAAAACTTAACAGTATTTCTTATAATTCTGGAACTGTACAGAGTACACAGAATAGGCTGTTAAACGGCGGTGAAAGACACTGAATGGAATATGTGACTTTAATATTTGAGTTTGAAAAATTAACAGTATTTCTTACTATTCTGCAACTCTGCAGAGTACACAGAATAGGCTGCTAAACTGCGGTGACACACACTGAATGGAATATGTGACTTTAATATTTGAGTTTGAAAACTTAACAGTATTTCTTACTATTCTGCAACTCTGCAGAGTACACAGAATAGGCTGTTAAACGGCGTTGAAACACACTGAATGGAATATGTGACTTTAATATTTGAGTTTGAAAACTTAACAGTATTTCTTATAATTCTGGAACTGTACAGAGTACACAGAATAGGCTGTTAAACGGCGGTGAAAGACACTGAATGGAATATGTGACTTTAATATT
Source organism: Rhinophrynus dorsalis (assembly GCA_037306005.1). Taxonomy (NCBI): domain Eukaryota; kingdom Metazoa; phylum Chordata; class Amphibia; order Anura; family Rhinophrynidae; genus Rhinophrynus; species Rhinophrynus dorsalis. Next base: position 246,304,904 of record CM074725.1, read on the forward strand.
TGAGTTTGAAAACTTAACAGTATTTCTTATAATTCTGCAACTCTGCAGAGTACACAGAATAGGCTGTTAAACGGCGTTGAAACACACTGAATGGAATATGTGACTTTAATATTTGAGTTTGAAAACTTAACAGTATTTCTTATAATTCTGGAACTGTACAGAGTACACAGAATAGGCTGTTAAACGGCGGTGAAAGACACTGAATGGAATATGTGACTTTAATATTTGAGTTTGAAAAGTTAACAGTATTTCTTATAATTCTGGAACTGTACAGAGTACACAGAATAGGCTGTTAAACGGCGGTGAAAGACACTGAATGGAATATGTGACTTTAATATTTGAGTTTGAAAAATTAACAGTATTTCTTACTATTCTGCAACTCTGCAGAGTACACAGAATAGGCTGCTAAACTGCGGTGACACACACTGAATGGAATATGTGACTTTAATATTTGAGTTTGAAAACTTAACAGTATTTCTTACTATTCTGCAACTCTGCAGAGTACACAGAATAGGCTGTTAAACGGCGTTGAAACACACTGAATGGAATATGTGACTTTAATATTTGAGTTTGAAAACTTAACAGTATTTCTTATAATTCTGGAACTGTACAGAGTACACAGAATAGGCTGTTAAACGGCGGTGAAAGACACTGAATGGAATATGTGACTTTAATATTTGAGTTTGAAAACTTAACAGTATTTCTTATAATTCTGCAACTCTGCAGAGTACACAGAATAGGCTGTTAAACGGCGTTGAAACACACTGAATGGAATATGTGACTTTAATATTTGAGTTTGAAAACTTAACAGTATTTCTTATAATTCTGGAACTGTACAGAGTACACAGAATAGGCTGTTAAACGGCGGTGAAAGACACTGAATGGAATATGTGACTTTAATATTTGAGTTTGAAAACTTAACAGTATTTCTTATAATTCTGGAACTGTACAGAGTACACAGAATAGGCTGTTAAACGGCGGTGAAAGACACTGAATGGAATATGTGACTTTAATATTTGAGTTTGAAAACTTAACAGTATTTCTTATAATTCTGCAACTCTGCAGAGTACACAGAATAGGCTGTTAAACGGCGGTGAAAGACACTGAATGGAATATGTGACTTTAATATTTGAGTTTGAAAACTTAACAGTATTTCTTACTATTCTGCAACTCTGCACAGTACACAGAATAGGCTGTTAAACGGCGTTGAAACACACTGAATGGAATATGTGACTTTAATATTTGAGTTTGAAAACTTAACAGTATTTCTTATAATTCTGCAACTCTGCAGAGTACACAGAATAGGCTGTTAAACGGCGGTGAAAGACACTGAATGGAATATGTGACTTTGATATTTTAGTTTGAAGACTTAACAGTATTTCTTCCTATTCTGCAACTCTGCACAGTACACAGAATGTGCTGCTACACTGCGGCGAAGCACACTGAATGGAATATGTGACTTTGATATTTTAGTTTGAAGACTTAACAGTATTTCTTCCTATTCTGCAACTCTGCACAGTACACAGAATGTGCTGCTAAACTGCGGCGAAGCACACTGAATGGAATATGTGACTTTGATATTTTAGTTTGAAGACTTAACAGTATTTCTTCCTATTCTGCAACTCTGCACAGTACACAGAATGTGCTGCTACACTGCGGCGAAGCACACTGAATGGAATATGTGACTTTGATATTTTAGTTTGAAGACTTAACAGTATTTCTTCCTATTCTGCAACTCTGCACAGTACACAGAATATGCTGCTAAACTGCGGCGAAGCACACTGAATGGAATATGTGACTTTGATATTTGAGTTTGAAGACTTAACAGTATTTCTTCCTATTCTGCAACTCTGCACAGTACACAGAATGTGCTGCTAAACTGCGGCGAAGCACACTGAATGGAATATGTGACTTTGATATTTTAGTTTGAAGACTTAACAGTATTTCTTCCTATTCTGCAACTCTGCACAGTACACAGAATGTGCTGCTACACTGCGGCGAAGCACACTGAATGGAATATGTGACTTTGATATTTTAGTTTGAAGACTTAACAGTATTTCTTCCTATTCTGCAACTCTGCACAGTACACAGAATGTGCTGCTAAACTGCGGCGAAGCACACTGAATGGAATATGTGACTTTGATATTTGAGTTTGAAGACTTAACAGTATTTCTTCCTATTCTGCAACTCTGCACAGTACACAGAATGTGCTGCTAAACTGCGGCGAAGCACACTGAATGGAATATGTGACTTTGATATTTTAGTTTGAAGACTTAACAGTATTTCTTCCTATTCTGCAACTCTGCACAGTACTCAGAATGTGCTGCTAAACTGCGGCGACGCACACTGAATGGAATACGTGACTTTGATATTTTAGTTTGAAGACTTAACAGAATGTGCTCTAATCTGCAACTTTGCACACTAAACAGAATGTGCTCTAATCTGCAACTTTGCACACTAAACAGAATGTGCTCTAATCTGCAACTTTGCACACTAAACAGAATGTGCTCTAATCTGCAACTGTGCACACTAAACAGAATGTGCTCTAATCTGCAACTTTGCACACTAAACAGAATATATATATATTTTTTTTTTTTTTTTTGTTTTTTTCCCCCCACACCAAATAACCTGCTGCCCCCACACACAGTAGTCCTAAAAAGGACTTTTGGTTCTTTTTTTTTCACAATTTTTGTTTTTTTCCTCCCTACACTGCCTTTCCCTTCCTATCCTCAGCTCTCCCTGGCTCAGACTGAGCCGAACTCGATGGTCAGGTGCTATACAGCACCTGACCACGGGTTCTGGCCAGCCAATCAGTGTAATGCCAGCAGCCAACATGGCTGCTGGCATTACACCGATGTCAGAGCCTCCCTGCACGTTTATTGGCTGCGCAGCAGCCGCAAAACGTGCGGGGAGGAGACCCGAACATGGCGGGCGAGCACATGCGGTACTCGTACGAGTACCGCCATGTGCCGAGCAGAGCGATGCTCGAGCCGATCCGAGCATCGGCCGAGCATGCTCGCTCAACACTAATTATGGAACATTACTATCCCTTTAAGTTTACTATGCTGTTAGACAACAGAGGAAAGGGACTTTGGAGTAATTACTTTTGATAACTTAAAGGGATAGTAATGTTTCATAATAAAAGCATCTCTAATTAATCATCATAGTATTTGGACCTTGGTGAGTGTTATTTCAATTCTGTCAGAGTTGTAGTTCAAGAGTAATTCAATGACAAAGTATCCCCCTCCCACCCCTTTTACTGATGTAACACTGTTCAGCCAGAGCAGAAGGGAGGTGCCAAGGTAGACTGCAGAGAGTGACAATCTTCAATTAAGATAAGGGAAAAACCTGAAAAACTTGTCAAGGGGGGCAGGGCTTTCATTGTTCTCATAGGAAGATTGTCCCCTTCTGTTATCTGCCTGGTCTATGGACTGCATTCCACATCTGAGAAGAGATGGCTTACACTAGGTAAAAGGGGCGGGAGGGGAAAGTTTGCTTGTGAATATCTCTCAAACCATAAAGATTTGAGAGGTAAGACATATCATTCTTCATGTTTTTTTAATGTCTACAAAATAAAATAAAGATAAAACAAATTATTACTATCCCTTTAAAGATAGACAGGCAATATAACAAAGCTGTGGGAAATGCAAGTAGGGTGCTGGGTTATATAGCTAGATGCACTAGTAGCAGAAAAAGGGAAATGGTCATGTCATTCTGAAGATCTCTGGTTAGACTTCACCTAGAGTATTGTGTACAGGGTTCACTTTTAAAATTTTGCAAACAAAATAGCGTGCAACTACACGGCACATTAACCGTGTGGCAGTGATGAAAAGGGCGACATGAGAATCTTGTCCTGCATTAAAAGCGTGAGATTCTCATATCGCACTTTTGAAATGTTGCTTCAACCCGCATCCATTTTAGTACCCTTAGCATTAGTGCCCTTAACATCCATGTTAGTGTTGGCATACCTTAGACCTCTGTTCATCCCCTCAGAAGTTCTCTCCCGACTACCAAACCTTGCTTGTGTGCCAACAAGATTGTGATAGGCACCTCACACACAGAGAAAGTCCATGCCAGAACATAGTGAGACCTAGCCTCTGGGTGACACCCGATGGTATAGAGTAGCACTCTGGATTAAGATTAAGGTTAACTTTATTTGAGAAGCAGTATTAACCCTTTGAGTGTCAGAAGTGCGCTCTAGTACTCAAAGGGTTAAATAGACTGCATGAAGGCAGGAGAATCCTCCACGGGTGAAATAAGTCAATTGTATTTGGAAACTTTTTTATGGATTCGGATTGAAGCGTCATTTCAAAAGCACAACATGAGAATCTCTAGCTTTTTATGCAGGGTGAGATTTTCATGTTACCCTTTTCATCACAGCGACATGGTAAATGCGCCGTGTAGTAGCAGGTTATTTTGTTTGCAACATTTTCAGAGGATACCTGTGTACATTATTGGAGACCCCATCTCCAGAAGGATATAGATACTCTAGAGAGAATTCAGAGAACGGCTACTAAAATGGTGACTGGTTTACAGGAAAATAAATATCAGGATAGACTAAAGGATGTGAACATGTATAGCTTGGAGGAGAGAATAGAGAGAGGGGATGTGATAGAAACTTTCAAATACATGAGATTCAACAAAGTGCAGGAGGGAAGTAAAAATGTTAAGACAAGAGGCCATAGTCATAGATGTAAAGAGAAAGTTTTACTTCATTGAGAGGGTAGTAGATAAGTGGTATTGTCTACCAGAAGTAAAGACAGTGAGGGAATGTAAGCATAGATGAGAGATGGTACCGTGTTTGCCGTAGAAATTCAAGAGGCAAATATAGTTGTTGATACCTTTATTGGCTAACTAAGCAGATTTAGGATGCAGGCTTTCAAGACCTTAGGTCTCTTCCTCAGGCATGCTATACAGATAAATATGAAAACATCTCTGTTATATACAAATACACATTACATTGTTTAGAATGGAAATCAGAGAACAAAATTAAATCCAGACTCTGGTTCTTTGATCAGTCAATTTTAGAGGAGAGTGCTGTAAATTGTAGTCTTCCTCTGAGGAATCCAAGGTATTTGTGATCCCAGGGGGGCTGTTGTAAAGCTTACTCCACAATGTGATAATGTGTCAGGAATTCTCTGTCTCTATTCAAACCATAATTCAAAGCTCCAAATTGGATCATTATTTTACCTCCCATATTCAATAGTTTTACAGAAACTGTGGCAACTTTTTCTTTCATTGAGATGATGTGTAAATATTAGGGTGCTATATGTACATCACATTTCTGCCATTTTTGTGCCTCATTCACTCAAGTCTATCATGCAATATCATGTATCTATACTGAAGTATATGTGTTATAATGAATACGTGGACAGACATCATTTATTCTATAACCAGTTTTGGCATAATACATCTATTTGCCATCCTTACCCTGAGAGCTAATATCTTATGATGTCTGTAATGCAAGCCTATAGTGGGTATCTGTACTATCTTATATATTATATGGCTATTTTCTTTCTTCTGTTATTTCTATGTGGTAACATTAGAGTTCTCTGGTGATTGTGTTTTTTGGATATATTTATTCATATGTTATTTCATTTATTCCATTACTAATGTTTGGGAAGAATAACATTATAATAGTTTGTGATTTCATGGAGTACAAGTCACAATATCACTGAAGTGGTTAAGCGGATAATGCCATATTACTTGTGAGAACCAATCGCTGTTTAGTATTTCCACACTTTTGAAATGATTGGCCAGGAAGTACAGCACTCACTTCACATGAACGGACATCAATCCGGGTATAAATAGAGGCGGCTTCTCAGCTATTGCATCTGATACTCTGCCTCCGATGAAGGCATTCGAAATGCCCATCAGGCGTGTATTTTGTAGTCTGAATCAACCAAGCTTCTCTCTTGAGTTGATAGCCAAAAAATGAGCATGTTTTTTGTTTGCAAATAGCGTGTGGGTGCTCCTATTAGAAACAATGTTAACAGACTAAACAATGTACCTACTGTAGTATAGACTTAAAGGGATAGTAATACTTCGTTTTAACTTTATTTTATTTTGTAGGCATTAAAAAAACATGAAGAATGATATAAGTCTTATCTCTCAAACCTTTATGGTTTATGAGATATTCACAAGCAAAGTTTCCCCTCCCCGCCCCTTTTACCTAGTGTAAGCCATCTCTTCTCAGATGTGAATCTGGTTGTATGACCAGACAGATGACAGAAGGGGACACTCTTCTTTGTATGAAAACAATGAAAGCCCTTCCCCCCTTGACAAGTTTTTCAGCTTTTTCCCTTATCTTAATTGAAGATTGTCCCTCTCTGCAGTCTACCTGGGCACCTCCCTTCTGATCTGGTTGAACGGGGGGGGGGGGGTAATTTGGTTTGTGAATATCTCTTAAACCATAAAGGTTTGAGAGATAAGACTTATATCATTCTTCATGTATTTTTAATGCCTACAAAATAAAATAAAGTTAAAACGAAGTATTACTATCCCTTTAACTGAAGCTCAATTACAAGTTTAGGCAGGTTGTCTTCTGATAATTTAGAGCAGAAATTGAAGATGGACAGTATCAGATAGTTTCAGTTTCTGATCTCTAAGCAAACCATCATATTCATATTAGCAAAGTCTCCTGTGAGGTTTAATATGAATTTTAAAAGGCTTTTTCCTTTACCCCTGTGATGGTACCAGTGGACCCCCCCATCTGGGTGTCCCCGTCTGTCGCTGCTTCCTTCAGTCCTGAGCAAGGCTGCTCCGCTGCAATGTCACATTTTTTCCACAGTCACAAGGCAAGACCAATGAAACACACTGTTTATATATACTCACAGAGGCTCATATCAAGATCAAACATGTAAACTAGGGCTTGGGACAGTCACCAGACACCCTTATCAAGATAAGAATGCAAATTAGGGCTTGAAAATGGGCCATTCTAACTGGATCATAAATAATATATCACCAGATGGGTCAAGGAAGCACAGCAGGAATCATTCAACAATCCAATCATTCCCAACACAAGTTACATAGACCTGGAGTATATTGTAAGCAAAGCCCAACCCCCATTCTCTCTGCACTCTGGCTCCCAAATACCCAATCCCTTTACAGACTTTATAGTATAACACCACACACTGTTACATTTTACCACAGAATATACAATACGATGAGCAATATTTCAAATGTTATAGTCCCTGTACTGATTCCCCCCCACAGGTGTCCTAAATCACTCCATCTGGCCACACAGGGGAAAAGGGGGACACTCACCCCCCCTGGGCAGGGGAGGGACTTGGGGATAGTCCAGGAGAAAATCCATGGCACACGTGCACACAGTCCAGGGTTTTACCCCAACCAGTCCAAGGGCAGTCCTTTTCTGTGACACCCTGTGCACACCAAGCAGCACAGGGTGACTTAGACCCATGAGGGGACTGGGAAGCTGGGAAAGCCACTTCCCCATGCATAGAGTCCATAGCCTGTGGGAAGGGGGCTGGCACCCAGGCCCCTCCAGGATTCAATGGCCTTGTGGTTTCTGTGACAAACCCCTTTCCCCCTTTTTCTTTGTTTTTGTTTATTTTGATTTTATCATTTAAAGGGATAGTAATGCTTCATAATAAAAGCAGCTCTAATTAATCATCATAGTATTTGGACTTTGGAGAGTGTTATTTCAGTTCTGTCAGAGTTGTAGTTCAAGAGTAATTGAATGATAAATTATCCCCCTCCCGCCCCCTTTTACTGATTGTAACACTGCTCAGCCAGATCAGAAGGGAGGTGCCCAGGTAGACTGCAGAGAGGGACAATCTTCAATTACGATAAGGGAAAAACCTGAAAAACTTGTCAAGGGGGGCAGGGCTTTCATTGTTCTCATAGGAAGAAGATTGTCCCCTGCTGTTATCTGTCTGGTCTATGGACTGGATTCCACATCTGAGAAGAGATGGCTTACACTAGGTAAAAGGGGCGGGAGGGGAAACTGCTTGTGAATATCTCTCAAACCATAAAGGTTTGAGAGATAAGACATATCGTTCTTCATGTTTTTTTAATGCCTACAAAATAAAATAAAAAAACGAAGTATTACTATCCCTTTAATTCAACATTAATGACAAGCCGGTTTGTGCCCCGGTAATTTTGAAAAGTAATAAAAGTTAAGTTTTATAACAGCTCTTTATCCTAAGCTTGGGTAACTCATAATTTGTATTTGAGTGGCTATGGTGTGCTGGTTAGGCAGGGTTATCTTTGTCTCTACTTCGATATTCATTGTAATTTTCCCCTGTATCACCCTTTTGCTACCTGCCTATTTTTTATACTAAAAAGCTGCTCTGATTTTGAGTGTGCGTAGTTTCTGTTTCTAGGTGTATGTTTCTATGATGGAAGATGTATTTTGGCAGCATTTGGAGGGCCACATATTACCCTCCAGCGTTCTAAACTCTCTCCAAAACAATCTAGTACAAAATCACATCAATAAATCATTTTGTTTAACCCCCTTCGATACTAAAGACATGCCCAGTGCATTGATGCATTGGAGATATCCTTAGCCTCCAAGGCTTTACCAGAACACTGACACCTCCTTATAGTATCCCCCACTTACCTTTCTATGGCAAGGAAATCCTAATGTTCAAGAGAGAAACTAGGCTGAAATACAAACGGGAGCAATTCTGGACTAATGATCTGCTACACCGGGAACAGGACACAACTTCTCTAAATCGACAATGATTTAAATGTGTCAGAGGCCTCTCTAACATCTAAGCTTAAAAACACCATTTAACCCCTTAATGACTGATCACGCACTGGGATGTGCGTTAAGGACCAGTGACAGTCCTGGCACATCATGGAACGCATCCGTCAAAAAAAAGTGCTGTGGTCCTCTGGGTCTGCCCACCAACAGACCGCTTGGTCCTTAAGCGGTTAAATTAAAGTGAAGTTGTATTTGTTCCCTACTGTGCAGTTGGTTGGTCCCAGAATGTTCAGTTTCTTCTTAGTACTTCAGAATACACATCATTAATCAGACCTGGACACCAGATCCATGGAGGTAGACATGACAGTTACTGACAGTGAAACATGGACCTCAGACTCCACCCACTGAACAAGTTAATGTCTTCAGCACATGCAGTTTTCCTGCTTCAGTTTGGGGGGGGGGGATGAAATATCCCAGTGGGTGGAGCTGGATTCCTGTGGTCCTGCTAGACCAGTGGTCCAGGCCAGATCCTCCAGTAGGCAGAGTAGGCAACCGCCTAGAGCGCCAAATATTGAGGATGGTACTCAGCTGTACTGGCCACACCCACACCCCTGTGACAGTTTTATACCCCCTTTAAAGGCTATTATTTAACCCCTTGGATATTAGACATAGCTCCAATGCTCCAACCAAAGGGTTAAAGTTTTGTTTTTGCTTTCCTTGTTATAAGCCAAGGTATTTCCTGTGCCAGGAGACAGTGGGTGGGTCTGGGGGTGGGGTCATGTGATGATTGGGGGTGTGGCCATGAGTGGAGCTAAGAGCACCTAGAATGCCTTGTATAGGGAATCCTAGGATGTAAATTCAGACCTGACAGTTGTTCTCAAGTTTTTTTTTTTTTTTTTTTTTTGCTGTAGGCACCCCGAACACTTTTTTGGACATACCTAACATTTTCTAGGTCATAATCAAGGAGCAAAAAAGGTTACAAATATGTATAGTTTATTATTTTTAGGACTCACAATCAGAATAACCAAAGGCAAAATTCAGAAATTCTATCGGAATTTTCTGGCCATAGTAAAAGGTAGTGGAGAGTTATAATTAAGACATGTTAGTGTTCCTTTAAAAAAAAGCAAAAATAGAACACTTTTGGCAAAAAAAAAAATGTTTTTCCATGACCATCAGTGCCAAGATTCTGAATTTTTTGGAGAAGTGCGAAATATTACATTTCTTGCTCAGAGAACGGGGGCCTGGAGATCAAAGTGCGTCCTGGAATTTAACCAAGTGTGCAACAAACTATCCAATTAACAAATAATTGGAATAGATCTAGGGGAGGTTAACCCTTTGAGTGCCAGTGGGGTATGCAATGCTCAAAGGATTAAACGTGACAAATATATTTAAAGGGGAACAGTCATGAACTAAAATCTTTTGTGCTTGAGCTTTAAAACCTAAAACTAGTTTAGCGCTGTTTTTTTTTTTTTTTTTTTAATTCTACTTACTTTGGGAGATACAAAGACTTAAAATACTGCACTTCCGCATTGTGCTGCACCTTCTATGTGCGGCACAAGGCCGCAGGACTTCCCACCTCCGTCTGCCCCAAGAAGCACGTTCACGCTTCCGTTCATGGTGGCATTTATGTGGCCTATATTTACAGCAAGCTCTGTTTACCATGCTACTGAGGTTGCAAGCCGAGCTTGTTAGTTTTTTTTTTTTTTATTTAAGCCATTAAGGGCCAGAGGGGTGTGTAACAAATTACGTTTTTTACACCCCCTGCTCCTCAAAGAGGTAAACTTAGTTTAAAGAGACATTTTGTTTGTTTATTTACTTGTTAGTTTATGCATTTTAGACAGAATTGGCAGGAAGGCCAGCCAGATATTAACATTTCATACTGCTTTTCTCCCACATGTCATACTCTGACAGACAGATACTAACATTCCATACTGTTCTCCTCCCACCTGCCACCCCCTGTCAGCCAGATACTAACATTCCATACTGCTCTCCTCCCACATGTCACACCCTTCCAGCCACATACTATCATCCCACACTGCTCTCCTCCCACATGTCACACCCTTCCAGCCAGATACTAACATTCCACACTGCTCTCCCTCCCACCTGCCTCTTTTTACCAGCCAGATACTAACATTCCACACTGCTCTTCTCCCATTTGCCACTTCCTGCCAACCAGATACTAACATTCCATACTGCTCCTCATCCCACCTGCCACTTCCTGCCAACCAGATACTAACATTCCATACTGCTCTCCTCCCACCTGCCACTTCCTGCCAACCAGATACTAACATTCCATACTGCTCTCCTCCCACGTGCTACTTCTTGCCTGCCAGATACTAACATTCCATACTGCTCTCCTCCCACCTGCCACTTCCTGCCAGCCAGATACTAACATTCCATTCTGCTCTCCTTCCACCTGCCACTTCCTGCCAGCCAGATACTAACATTCCATACTGCTCTCCTCCCACCTGCCACTTCCTGCCAGCCAGATACTAACATTCCATACTGCTCTCCTCCCACGTGCTACTTCTTGCCAGCCAGATACTAACATTCCATACTGCTCTCCTCCCACGTGCCACTTCCTGCCAACCAGATACTAACATTCCATACTGCTCTCCTCCCACGTGCTACTTCTTGCCAGCCAGATACCAACATTCCATACTGCTCTCCTCCCACGTGCTACTTCTTGCCAGCCAGATACTAACATTCCATACTGCTCTCCTCCCACCTGCCACTTCCTGCCAACCAGATACTAACATTCCATACTGCTCTCCTCCCACGTGCTACTTCTTGCCAGCCAGATACTAACATTCCATACTGCTCTCCTCCCACCTGCCACTTCTTGCCAGCCAGATACCAACATTCCATACTGCTCTCCTTCCACCTGACACTCCCTGTCAGCCAGATACTAACATTCCATACTGCTCTCCTCCCACATGTCACAACCTACCAGCCACATACTATCATTCCACACTGCTCTCCTCCCACATCTCACACCGTTCCAGCCAGATACTAACATTCCACACTGCTCTTCTCCCATTTGCCACTTCCTGCCAACCAGATACTAACATTCCATTCTGCTTTCCTTCCACCTGCCACGTCTTGCCAGTCAGATACTAACATTCCATAATGCTCTCCTCCCACCTACCACTTCCTGCCAGCCAGATACTAACATTCCATTCTGCTTTCCTCCCACCTGCCACTACCTGCCAACCAGATACCAACATTCCATACTGCTCTCCTCCCACCTACCGCTTCCTGCCAACCAGATACCAACATTCCATTCTGCTCTCCTCCCACCTGCCACTTCTTGCCAGCCAGATTCCAACATTCCATACTGCTCTCCTCCCACCTGCCACTTCCTGCCAGCCAGGTCTAGCTCAATTGCTTAAACTTACAAACAAATGAAGCCAAATATCTCATAAACAATTGTTTAAAATAAAACGTGTTTACATAAATATAAGTGATTTGGAAAGTTCTTTCCAACACACCTGTTACTTACACAGTGCCACTTTCACTTTGAATATAACTTCATACAAGGTTGTCTTGAGGGTCGAGACCAATACATCTGCATTTCTTATAGTTGAAAAACTCATAGGGGTCTCATGAAATATGCAGTGTCATTAAGTATTTACAGCCAAGTATTTATGAGACTGCGCGGTGTCATTTCTACATATTTTTACTGCTGTGCGCTGGAGTGCCAGAAGGGGTTTCTGAACTTGGTAGGAGACAGAGTTATTGGATGATTTATATAAAATAATTATAAAACTTTTTGAGGCTGTATGAAGAAGGGAAGGGGGAACAATTCCTGGGTAAACTAACGGCATCATAGGTAACAAATACAAATTCCCCTTCATTTAAATGAATCCATTGAATGCTAGCGAGATTGCCATTGCCTTAGTTTAACCCCACAACGACCACCCAATCTGGCAGGGGGCGGCCGATAAAGGGATAGTAATACTTCGTTTTATCTTTATTTTATTTTGTAGGCATTAAAAAAACATGAAGAACGATATAAGTCTTATCTCTCAGACCTTTATGGTTTGAGAGATATTCATAAGCAAAGTTTCCCCTCCCGCCCCTTTTATCTAGTGTGAGCCATCTCTTCGCAGATGTGGAATCCAGTCCATAGACCAGACAGATAACAGCAGGGGACAATCTTCTTCCTATGAGAACAATGAAAGCCCTGCCCCCCCTTGACAAGCTTTTCAGGTTTTTCCCTTATCTTAATTGAAGATTGTCCCTCTCTGCAGTCTACCTGGGCACCTCCCTTCTGCTCTGACTGAACAATGTTACACTAGGTAAAAGGGGAGGGAAGGGGATACTTTGTCATTGAATTACTCTTGAACTACAACTCTGACAGAATTGAAATAACACTCTCCAAAGTCCAAATACTATGAAGATTAATTAGAGCTGCTTTAATTATGAAACATTACTATCCCTTTAAGGACCACGGAGCATTCTTTTTATTTTAAGTTACCGTGCGGCGACCCCAGAATTCTGTGACGTGCCAGGCCCATCACCAGTCCTTAACTGCAGGACACACGTGATGGTACAGGCATGTCACCTGTCCTTATGGGGTTAAAGCAGAACTACCACCCTATATAAAGTCGCCCTCCAATAATTAGGCATATGGCGAGAAGTTTCTTAATAGTGCTATTATCTCACACAAGTACCTGGTTCTTCAGAGACCGGCAGCCAGGCTTGCGCGCAGACATCTTGTCTTAGAGACGTCTACTCACCTGCGCTGTCCATCCCAGTCACCTCTAGGAGGCATTGCAGGAAATTGGAAGGGAATGATGGCGCAGGTGCGCGGACACCTCTAATGCAAGAAGCCTGATCATCAGTTTCTGAAGAATAAGCATTGCTTCTGAACCGGTTACTTGTGTGAGATAATAGCACTATTAAGAAGCTAGTCACCATATGCCTCATTATTTGGGGGGCGACTTTATATAGGGTGGTAGTTGTGCTTTAAAAGGGAACTTTCACCTCTGATACACTTCGTCTCATACGATTAAGACAGTAACATTGTATGTGGACTGGCTTTTTTTTCTATGTACATACTTTAGTAGATTTTCGCTCTAAAATGTAGACTTCATCTGGGCACTTCTGCGGTACAGGGTAACGTTGGCACAGCGGTGCAGGACTTCCCAGTCCTTGAATTCTCCTCCCAACTCCCTCCCAGCTCTCCTAGTGAGCATGTTCATGCTTTCCTTCGTATTGATGTGAATCACGTCTTTTGTAACAGCAAAATCCATATGTCATTATACTGAGCTCAAGCTTCGTAAAATGACAAACAACTTGCTGTTACAATTGACGTGATTCACATCAATACAATGGGGATCATGAACACGCTCACTGGGAGAGCTGGGTGGGAGTTGGGAGGAGAATTAGAGGACTGGGAAGTCCTGCACCACTGTGCCAACGTTACCCTGTATCACAGAATGCGGAAGTGCCACATGAAGTCTACATTTTAGAGAGAATATCTACTAAACTATGTACATAGAAAAAAAAAAGCCAATCCACATACAATTTTACTATCTTAATCATATGAGACAAAGTGTATTAGAGGTGAAAGTTCCCCTTTAACCCCGTAAGGACAGGTGACATACCGGTATCATCACGTGTGTCCTGCAGTTAAGGACTGGTGATGGGCCTGGAATGCTTCTCCTCTTTTCTGCTTCCCTCCCAGTGCTCCTTCTTCCCACCCTGTTCTTCCCACTTCCCACCCACTTCTCCTCCGTCACACCCTGTTCCTGCCACTTCCCTCCCACTTCTCCTCCTTTCCTCCCTGTTCCTCCCACTTCCTGCCCATTTCTCCTCTTTCCCACCCTGTTCCTCCCACTTCCCTATCACTTCTCCTCTTTCCCACCCTGTTCCTCCCACTTGCCTACCACTTCTCCTCCTTCCCACCCTGTTCTTCCCACTTCCCATCCACTTCTCCTCCTTGCCACCCTGTTCCTCCAATTCCCTCCCATTTCTTCTCCTTCCCACCCTGATCGAGTTACCCCATCCACCCAATTAATCTCCACCCCCTTTATGACATGAATCACTTTATTGACATCCCTGGGCTGGCAGCATATGAGCTCTCTCGGGGTTGAGTTACTAGTTCCTACGTATGGTAATGAGTTGGAAAAATGTCTTCCTCCATCGTCCATCAATTATCAGACATATTGCCATCATTTTCCAGAATCAATCCCTCTATCTCCTTCAAAGATAAAGAGCTGTCTATAAAAGTAGGTATGGTTAAATCTATCATTATATTGCTATGTATTTATAAGAAAAATTTTCTTTTAAGCCGTCATTTTGGGTAATTTCTGTCTTTTTTTTTCCAACAAAATAAAAGTTGTCTAAACTCGAAGAAGACAGTTTAAAGTAACATTAGCAGTTATACGTGGGAAGTGGTAATATGGTGTTAGCTTGTAAATAAAAAAAATGTTGATTTCTCTTCGAAAATGTGTTGTTTTAGAGACAAACAAAACTTCTGAAGTTAGAAATCTCTTTTAAGAGCAGAATCCATCAAACTTATTACTACAGTTTTCAATTCTTTATAACATTTTATCCAAATTATTGGTTTTTCTTTGAAAAATGCTGTCTTCCTTTTACCACCAACCCACAATCTGTTTTTTTGTATTACAGAGACTTTTTCTTAGGAAAATGCTGGACCTCTATCTGTTAGGGGATACAATGTCATCATCTCTGACCAGTCAACAGGTGGAGGTCAAACAACTGACTAGGGGAATGATTCAAGTGCAGGTGATAATTTTATCTCTGCTTTTATCTCCAGGTATCCCCATCGATATTTTTTTTAGAAAACAGGAGGTATAATTATTATTCTTTATTTATAAAACGCCAACTAATTCCGCAGCGCTGTACAATAGGGGATGGACATGCAGAGATATTAAATAGTACAATCAGATGTGGTAAACAGAATGATCAGAGGGCCCCCTGCTGGTGAGAGCTTACAGTCTAGAGGAAGGTAGGTTGGACACAGAAGATATAAGTGCTATTGGGTGTAAGTTCCTCCTGCCATATGAACTGCCGGTCAGTGGGTGGGAGTGAGAAGTGCTGGTGAGTGCAGTGGTCCAGGGAAGGGGTGATTCTTGGTGATAATGGTTATGGAGGCAGTTGATAGTCTTCCCTGAAGAGGTGAGTTTTCAGGGAGCTTCTGAAGATCTGAAGGCTGGGGGAGAGTCTGATGGGGTGGGGGAGGGAATTCCAGTGCTCAGGTGAAGCACAGGAGAAGTTCTGTAGGTGGGAGTGGGAGGAGTCCTGTAGGTGGGAGTGGGAGAAGTTTTGTAGGTGGGAGTGGGAGAAGTCCTGTAGGTGGGAGTGGGAGAAGTGCTGTAGGTGGGAGTGGGAGGATGTAATAAGAGCCGTGGAGAGCAGAAGGTCCTGTGCAGAACAAAGATGGCGAGTGGGAGTATATTTGGAAATGAGAGGTGAAATATAGGGGGGTGCGGTGTTAGTGAGGGATCAATAAGTTAGTACCAGGATTTTGAATCTGAAGGGATAGTAATTAGTGTTGAGCAAGCATGCTCGGCCGATGCTCGGATCGGCTCGAGCATCGCTCTGCTCGGCACATGGCGGTACTCGTACGAGTACCGCATGTGCTCGCCCGCCATGTTCGGGTCTCCTCCCCGCACGTTTTGCGGCTGCTGCGCAGCCAATAAACGTGCAGGGAGGCTCTGACATCAGTGTAATGCCAGCAGCCATGTTGGCTGCTGGCATTACACTGATTGGCTGGCCAGAACCCGTGGTCTGGTGCTGTATAGCACCTGACCAGCGAGTTCGGCTCAGTCTTAGCCAGGGAGAGATGAGGATAGGAAGGGAAAGTCAGTGTAGGGAGAAGACAAGCAAATTTGTGAAAAAAAAGAACCAAAAGTCCTTTTTAGGACTACTGTGTGTGGGGGCAGCAGTTTATTTTGTGTGGGGGGAAAAAAACAAAAACAAAAAAAATTTCATATATTCTGTTTAGTGTGCAAAGTTGCAGATTAGAGCACATTCTGTTTAGTGTGCAAAGTTGCAGATTAGAGCACATTCTGTTTAGTGTGCAAAGTTGCAGATTAGAGCACATTCTGTTTAGTGTGCAAAGTTGCAGATTAGAGCACATTCTGTTAAGTCTTCAAACTAAAATATCAAAGTCACATATTCCATTCAGTGTGCTTCGCCGCAGTTTAGCAGCATATTCTGTGTACTCTGCACAGTTGAAGAATAGGAAGAAATACTGTTAAGTCTTCAAACTCAAATATCAAAGTCACATATTCCATTCAGTGTGCGTCACCGCAGTTTAGCAGCACATTCTGTGTACTCTGCACAGTTGCAGAATAGGAAGAAATACTGTTAAGTCTTCAAACTCAAATATCAAAGTCACATATTCCATTCAGTGTGCGTCACCGCAGTTTAGCAGCATATTCTGTGTACTCTGCACAGTTGCAGAATAGGAAGAAATACTGTTAAGTCTTCAAACTCAAATATCAAAGTCACATATTCCATTCAGTGTGCGTCACCGCAGTTTAGCAGCACATTCTGTGTACTCTGCACAGTTGCAGAATAGGAAGAAATACTGTTAAGTCTTCAAACTCAAATATCAAAGTCACATATTCCATTCAGTGTGCTTCGCCGCAGTTTAGCAGCATATTCTGTGTACTCTGCACAGTTGCAGAATAGGAAGAAATACTGTTAAGTCTTCAAATTCAAATATCAAAGTCACATATTCCATTCAGTGTGCTTCGCCGCAGTTTAGCAGCATATTCTGTGTACTCTGCACAGTTGCAGAATAGGAAGAAATACTGTTAAGTC